>CAUYSK010014649.1:0-14508 GCA_963575035.1 Avahi laniger | reverse complement strand
GTCTGGGCACTTTTACATAAACATGTCTGGCTTTTCTTTAAAATCTGATGAATGTGCAGCGCTGCTCTAAGGCTCACAGGGCTTCAGCCTGCTGGTGGGGAACATGCTCTCTCATTTGCCCTGCTCCCCGTCTTGTCCGGCCCCTGCAGGCTTCTGAGTTTGTGATCCTTGGACTGAAACTGGAAACCAACTGGCCCCTGGTGGTAAGCAGTTTCCTCTGCTTTGTTGCAAAGTCCCTGGGACTTTGCATTAATTGTCTGAATCTTGGGCTCTATAGAGATAGTGTGTGCATGTGCGCGTGTATGTGTGTAGATATATGCATATATATTGAACATACTATGCATAAAATTTTATTTTTGAGTTAAAAATGGAGTGATTTTAGAACAAAATTAAAATGAACTCCCTTGGACTGTTTAATATTAAATACCTAGAAAGGCAAATAGAATTTGTTAAATATCCCATTGTGGTATAATATTATAGGTTTGTGTTATCCTTGTCATTATTATTAACTTACACATAATGACTGCTCACTCTGGATTGGGTACAGAGTTAAGGGCTTAATATGCATTGTCTCAGGTATTTTCTTACAACTCTGAAGTAGATCTTAATATCCACATTCTGTAGATTAGGAAGTTGAGGATCAGAGCAATTAAATAAAATTGTCCAAAGTTATAGAGCTAGAAAGATACAGAATTGAAATTTGAATCTGGCTTAAGCGATATAGATACATGTATCCCTTCCACCCCAGACAAAGAATAGGCCCATTTTTCAGTGCCCAGTTAACTACTAGTTAATAATCCATTTTTGGATGTTAAAGCACATCCCTGGTATATATTGTTTCATGTTTGTTTTGGAGGAAAAGAATATAAGAATGATTTGTAATGAGTGTTTGTCATCTTTCATTTTATATAGCAGTTGTTGAAAATATGATAGTAACTATTTAGTAGAAGATATGGGTGTTCTTTTGCATTTCTTTATTAACTTAATGTTTATTAAATGAAATTGCTGTGTTGATATTTTTTTAAAGATTTATTGATTCTATAGCAGTCTTTATCTATAAGACAACCAGAATTTAATCTATTCAAAGCTATGATATCAGTTCAGCCTTTGTTTTGTTTTGTTTTTCTTTGCTACTTTGGTCTTATATTTTATCCATGATATTTAATTAGATTAAACTCAACTCATTAAATACTCTACAAATTAATTGGTTCTCTGATAAGAGAGCTTTGTTTTCTTGTCAACTCTTTGATATTGTCACAAGATTAGATATCATTTGTATTTAATGCTAATTATTTTATAAATGGAGTGGTGGTTTTCATATGTCTAATATATGAATACAGATTTCTAATGGATTTAAAAAAAATCAGGATGTAGTTTGAAGGTACTCTGAATCATCACTTTAATTTCTGGGTCATTGTGGGGAATAATGCTTGGTGTCTTGGGGCACAAAAATAGAGATTATAAGCCATAAAGTCCTCTATTAAAGATAAACTGTTTTGTTTTTATTTGCATAGACATCAATTACATTGCTATAGAGAATATTTATCATATAGCATGTCAAAATGGAATATATAAATATTGCTCTAATAAGAAAAAAATTTAATTCAGAAAAAATTGCATCCAATTGCAAAATAAAAAGAAAAAAATCTACAGTAATTTCATTCAGCACGTACTGAAAATGCTTGTTTAATAACTGAGGCAATAATCATTTCTAAGTCAAGAAGATACTTCAAGTGTATTTAATTATGATAATTTATATTTCACAAAAATAATACACTTTGATAACCCTTTGTTCCTTATAGAGTCAGTTTCTATAATTCCCTCTAATTATATTAATTTTTCATGAATCCTGGGTACCCATTCCTATTACTTACTATAAAACTGTCCCTGAAGTACTGATGGAGGTTGCACAGAAAGGGCAATGAGTATTTAGCTCCCCTTTTTATAGAGACCTGGCTAATTTATAACAATAATCTCAACAAGGTTTCTTCTACATTCCACAGACATTTATTAAGCACCTTTGAGATCCAGGTACTGTGTAAGCTTTGGGGAAACAATATAATAAAAATATAAATAAAAAATAGGAAAGACAGATGTGTAAATAGATACATAAATGTAAATAGAGTATGAGAAGCTTTGATAGTGTCATGGGTATGATGAAAATACATAGGAGAATGTCTAATTCAGGTTGAGTCAGGCAATGGAAAGTTGGGAAGAAAAGCTGATATGTAAACGATGGTGAGAGAGGATGAGTAGCACTTCATCCCCAAACTCTGAAAAGTGAGTATGATGCATGGGTTAGAAACTTGTTCAAATGGTCTGAGTATCTATAACAAACCTATGAGAGGCTATAATTAGGTGGTTCTGCAGATGCCTTTATACCAAAATTAATAATCAAAATATAAAGCTATATGAGAACAAGGTAGAGGAAGTGATTCACTCCAACATGAAGATATCAGACAAGTTGAACAAAAAACCTCCCAATTAACTTAATATTCCTCAATTATACTTTTAAAACAATTTTGGCAAGTGGACAATAATGTTAGAAAAGACTAAAATCGTGAAATATTAATAAGTGAACTGTTTGTCATAAGTCACCTTCTGCACAAATAATTATGGATTTCTGCAGTTATATAAAATACTCTCAAATATAATCTGTTCATAAAATTGCAGGGTGTAATTTCATGGTTGCCTGTGTTGACTTTCACTTGTGGCTACCTGTAGCAGTAGAAGATCTTTCCGTATGCATAAAGTGGAGAGAAAAATGGTAGAAAATGTGGAAAATTTAAAACAGTCCTCTTCTAAATTGTCTGGGAAGACATACTTGCAATGAATCATTCTTTCATAGAAATATGTGGTGATTAATTTCCAAGAATCAAGATCAAGGAAGAGCTTTTCTTCCTGTGACAAGTTTTGGGAAAACCACTTACTCCTAACCACCATCCTCTAACTACAATGCCACGGTATTTTGATAAAGGCCTGTTATTTTTCATTCCCTTTTCTCTGTTACAGTTTTTCTTTAAAATGCTTGCAATCGTAGGAGTAACAGGATGGTGGTCAGACAAGGACAGCAGGGTGAAAGATATATATGGGGAAGTAGATAAGATGGATCACAGAGAGGTCAAAGGATAAACTCATCTATATCAGGGTTTACTAGATCCAAGTAAAAATCGATATAGGATCACCTTCCAGATGTTAATCTCTCACATTGACTTAGATATTAGGAGAGTTGCTTTTGGAATCACAGACCTGTTGTATAAGCTTGACTTGCCACTTATTAGCCACACAGTCCTAGGTTTACTTCATTCTGTGAGCTTCCTTTTCCTCAGTGGGCAAAATGAAGATTTGGGCATTCCCCTCCCAGGCAGAAAATTAAACAAGATAATGCTTGCAACACACTTATCGCAGTGCTTGGCATATGGCTGCTGCTATGGACTTCATTATTCATGTTTATTTTATTATTGCTGATTATCAGGCTAGTATTCTTATAATAACCTAGTCACAAGGGAATAAGGAAAACCTTCAAGAAATTGGGTAAGTCAATAAGGGCAGTGGAACTTTCAGGTTTGAGTCTAGCCCCAGGATTATAGACTACTAATGAATTCAGTGAGGGGTAGGGCTTTCTGCCTCATGGGGTATTCTCAGCCTCCTCACAGCACAGTGAACTCATGTAAAGGTATTGCACTGAAATCCCCTTTGGAGTGATGCCAAGGAAGGGCTTGCTAGTCTATTTTAGCAGTTGATTTTGTTTTAATGCTTCTGTTGCTACGTCTAGGAAACAGTTAGCACAAGTCCAGAGTCAGTAGAAGATGAGTTTGGTTTAGTTTTCCAGTAGCACTAATGAACTACCTGGAGTTAGAAACATGCCCTCCTGACCCTGTAGTGGTGAACAACGTGCATTCGTCACATGCCAGGGTAGATTTAACGCTTGGTCTGTACAGTGAAAGTGTGCTTTTCTTTGTTTTCCTGCAAAGTTAGCTCACCTTTGGGACCACATCTAAGGGTTAAATTCTATGGCTTTGCCGTTGATGCAAATTCAGCTAAGATGAGCTCAGCTGGAGTGGATCCCAACTGTAAACTCTGGCAACTGTGCAAGAAGTCTTTCTTTGCCCTTCTGAGCAAAAATAGAAACATCTATTACCAAGAAACTATACAATTTGCATGGAAATTATGGCCAAAATGAGACATTTTTCCAAGATGAGTTTTTAAAATTGTTTTATTGGCTTCTTATAGCCTATAGTGTTGACATTTGTGGATCACCTTTACTTCATTTTATTTTTTCCAACCTTTTATTTATATCTGTTTTATTACTAACAAGGATTTTACCAAAATATGCAAAGGATCAAGCTTCTTTTTTAAGAAACGTAACTGGAAGGAAATTACATTTTTAATGCTAATTTCAATTCTTTCTCATTTTTGTTGTTTCTGCTTTGTTTCCCAGAACGTATTCATTAGAGATTGTCCAAATAACTTCTATTAAGGTTTCTGTGGCCAAGGCAATTTGATGAATATATGAAAACAGTCTTAGAGAATTTGGATGTTCATATACGTGCCACTTATATTGATAATTGTGTCTCCTTAGCTTAGTTTTAATTGTCAGAATTCATATCAGCATATATATCTGTATTTTTAAAATACTTCTGAAAAAGGATAACATATACAAGCAGACTTATTTTTCCATTGCATTCCTGCCTTAATTTAATAATAGAATGTAGCTTTCAAAAGCTACTGCTGTATCTCTAACACTGACAATACTTTGGAGGCAAGTGTCCAGTTTATATTTCATTGACCCCATATTTTCTGGCCCCAAAATATTAAAGAACATGGACTTGACATAATTTAACTATGACCACGTTATATATTTTGTGAGCCCTATTTAGTCCATCTTACGTACTTGGACCTCTGTTGAGACAGGGTGTCAGAATGACGTTTCTCTACATGTATGTTGCCTGAGACGGTTCTTGAAATCTCACTCATGCTCCATGAATTTATAGAAACACAGAGGAAGCAAAATTTCAGTTTTCCAGGAACATAGTGCACTTGATAGCAGCAGTAATAAAGTAATCAACATTTAATGAATTCTCACTGGGCCAAGTACTCCTCCTAAATAATTGATATGTATTGACTCATTTAGTCTTCAGAGCAACCCTATGGGATAGACAGTTATTTTATCAATAAGACAGCTGAGGCCCAGAGATGTTAAGGTATCTTGGCCAAGATTACCTAGCCACTAGCTTCCAAAGCCAGAATTAAACTGACAGAGGTTGTATTCATTTCCTATTGCTGCTGTAATGAATTACCACAAACTTAATTGCTTAAAACAACACAATTTATTATCTTAAGTTCTGGAGGACAGAAGTTCAAAATGAGTCACGCTAGTCTAAAATTGAGGTATTGGCAGGGCTGCATGCCTTTCTGGAGTTCTAGGTGAGAATCTGTTTTTTTTTTTCCCTTTATAGCTACTCAGATCTTTCCATATTCTTTCAGTCATGATCCTCTTCCGTCTTCATGCCAGCAGTGCCCTTGGAGTGTTTCTAACACCACCACACTCTAACATTCTCTGTTCTGTCTCTCGCTTCCACTTGTAAGGACCCCTGTGACTACATTGAGTCCACCCGGATAATCCATGGTAATCTCTTTATTTTATGGTCAGTGGATTCCAAGCCTTAGCTCCATCAGCAACTTTATAATTTCCCTTTACATTTAACATGACGTATCACAGGTTCTGGGACTAGGATGTGGACATCTTTGGGAAGTGATTATTCTGCCCTACCAACGGTTATTTATTACCACAGATTCATTTCTTTAATTTAGTTTTGTGATTAAATTACACAAGCTATTGTCAATGTCCCCAATGCATTGTGGCTACGTGATAGAAGACATTTGCTTTAGGCTAGAAAGCAAAACTTGAGACCAAGATTTCTGTAAAAGTGACTTAGCTAAGAATTATTGCCACAAAAAATACATAGAGGAGTGAAAAAGTGGAATTAAGAGGGGAAGGAAGCCAAACAAAGGTATGATATCCAGCGAAGCCACAGGTAGCATAACTTTGACTCCGTCCTGCAGGGAAAGCTCTGCAAACAGTGTAGGTCATACCACAGAGCTGCACTGCACTTATGAAGGGCAAGACGACGGTGGTATTTATGCCCCTGCACCCCAGTTACTAGTTAAGCACTCTCCCCTCGCATAAATCCCCATGTGTTTCCCGAGGGCATTCCCATAAAGAGGCCCAGTTTTGAGCGGTGAGTGAAAGTCCATCATGAACGTATGTGCACTGCAATGGTAAAAGGGACCCAGGGGAAACGGGCAGAGCACTGACAGCATCTGCCACAGCATTTCACTGCTTCTACTCATATTCTTAACTTCCCCTGCCACGTTATACATTATGGAAAGACACCAACACCAAACAGTACTGCTTCTCTCTTATCTGCTGATGGAAATGAGAGGCTACAAAAATAACTACAGAATCCATCTGCCTATCAATAAACATTCATTTATTTATTCATAGAACCATATTAAAATACCTATTTGCATATGTAACTCCTTGTCAGGTGTGTTGTATAAGAATAACCCTTTCCTGGTTGGGGAGAAGGAGGAAAATTAATCTTGGAGTATTGGAGAACTGCTGGGAGGTCAGGACTGGATTTGGTGCCTCAGTAAGGAGAAGGCAGAGGGGGAGAAAACAAACTTCTCTATCAGGTTAAACACTCACAATAGTAATATGGTTAATATGAGCCTCAGTTTGTGAATGATGAAGCTGAGGATCAGAAAAGTTAAGGATTGGCCCATGGTCACACAGCTAGCAAGAGACAGAGTGTGGATTAGAAATTGTAGCATATTTAAGTGCTATATCTTCCATTACTCCAGGAACCTTCTAGGAAAGGGGAGAGGTGGGTAAGGAGGTGTATCTAAAATCCTGAAAGGGAAAATAGGAGAGTATGGAGAAAAACAAACCTCTTCCTAATTTCGTAAGGCTTTAAAAAAAAAAGAATATCCCTTTCCTTCAAGATATCAATAGAAAGACAAAATGCCCAAACAAAAATAGATACAAATTTTAGACACTAAAATTTGGTATTCCATAAAAATATTTAATCAGTATTTCCTATAGGTTTCCAAGAACAGAGCAGCCACTGGGGTGTAGGAAAACGTGAAGACATCTTTAGCTATAAAACAGTGATTTAAAAACCTTCCTCAAGGGACATTTTGTAAAGATTAAATGCAGTAATGTGTGTGAGCACTACCAGCATGGTACTGGAACAAGAAACTGTTCAGCAAAGTCCAGCAGCATGTGGTTCAGATGAACCTTAGAATTTAGCTTAAGTTTAGTCTACATTCTGCATAAACAGATATGCATATATATACATGCATATAAAATATATATAGTCGATCCTTGAGCAACATGAATTTGCACTTCGAGGGATCACTTATACATGCATTTTTTTCAATAAATATATTGAAAATTTTTTTGACATTTGTGACAATTTGAAAAAACTCGCAGCTGAATCACATAGCCGAGAAATATGGGAAAAAATAAGAAAAAGATGTCATGAATGTATAAAATATATGTAGATATTTTTCCATTTTATCATTTACCATGATAAAAATGTATGCAAATCTATTATAAAAAACTCGTAATATTCTGAAATTTAAAAATTAAAAAAAGTCAAAATTTATCAAAACTTACACACACAAACACAGACCATACATTTGTGGTTGAGAGAAATGCAAACAAATGTATAGACGCATTATTAAGTCATAACCAAATAAAATGAACTGTAGTAGAAACTGTACTACTGTGACAATTTCATAGTCACCTCCTGTTGCTATTGCAATGAGCTGAAGTGTTTCAAGTACCCACATGCAATTCCATGTGTCACTAATAATTTCTGCGTGAGCAGTTTGTCTCTCCAGTAAATTGCGTATGCAGTAAAAAGTGATCTCTTGCAGTTTTCATGTATTTTTCATGTTTGGTGCAATACTGTAAGCCTTGAATAATAACATGAGACCCATACAAAGTGTCACTAGTGATTTTAGAAGTGCTCCTAAGAAGTAGAGAAATGTCATGACATTATAAGAGTTGAATCGATTGATATGTACTGTAAGTTGAGGTCTGCAGTTATGATTGCTCCCCACTCAAGTTAAGTAAATCCAACATAAGGACCACCGTAAAAAAAAAAAAAAAAAAAAAAAAGAGGAAATTCATGAAGCCATGGCTACAGTTATACCAGCAGGTGTGAAAATGTTACACTTTTTACAAAAATATCTTTTTATCTGTCATTGAAAATGTAGCTTTTATGTGGATGCAGGATTATTATAAGAAAGGCTTGTGTGTAGATTCTAAATGATTTGAGAAAAAGAGAAGTCATTATATTACAGCTTAAAACAAAAGGAAGTTTAATGATTTAAGGCTGGGGAATTTAATGCCAGCAAAGGGTGGTTTGATAATTTTAGAAAGAGGTTTGGCTTAAAAAAAAAATGGCAAGATAACAGGAGAAGCAGCTTCTGCCAACCAAGAGGCAGCAGACAATTTTCTGGATGCCATTAAGAAAATCATTGAGGAGAAAGTATACCCACCTGAACATGTTTTTAATGCAGATGAAAGTGCCCTATCCTGGAAAAAAGTGCCACAAAGGACATTTATTTGTAAGCAAGAGAAGCAAGCACCAACACTTAAGGCACGAAGGAACACACTAACTCTGTTGTTTTGTGCAAATGCAGTCAGGTTTATGATTAGGACTGTCCTTATCTATAAAGCTGCTAACCCCCAGCCTTAAAGGGAAAAGATGAATACCAGCTGCCAGTCTTTTGGTTGTACAACAGTAAGGTCTGGACAAACAGAACACTTTTTCTGGATTGGTTCCATTGATACTTTGTCCCTGAAGTCAGGAAGTACTTTGCCAGTAAGGGGATACCTTTTCAAGTTCTTTCCATATTGAACAATGTCCCTAGCCACCCGGAACCTGATGAGTTCAATACCAAAGGTTTTAAAGCAATCTCCTTGCTCCCAAACACAGCATCTCTAATTTAGCCTTGAGGTCGGGGGATCGTAAGGGCCTTTAAAGTTCGTTACACATGGTTCACCATGGAAAGAATTGTCAGTGCTATGGAAGACAGTCTTAACAGAGGAAATATCACGAAGGTCTGGAAAGGTAGCCAGTGAAGATGCTATCGGTGTTATCAAAAAAGCCATGAAAGCCCAAAACAATAAATCCCTACTGGAGAAAACTGTGTCCAGAAGTTGTGCATGACTTCACAGGATTTATGACGGCACCAAAGAAACCGTGAAAGAGGTGGTGGATATGGCAAAAGAGATGGGGGGAAGTAAAGGGTTTCAGGACAGGGATCTTAGAGAAATTCAAGAGCTAATAGACACCACACCAGGGGAATTAGCAGAAGGCGACTTGACGGAGATGAGTGCTTTCAAACCAGTGCCAGATCACGGGGAAGAAGATGTAGAAGAAACAATGCCATAAAACAAATTAGCATTAGACAATCTGGCTACTTTTATGACATGAACCCTCCTATGATATGGGCACTGAAACTAAAGCAATAGGTGAAAGAAGGATTGATAAATATAGAGACATCTTTAGAGAAATGAAAAATCAAAAAAGCCAGACAGAAATTACAATATATATCTGCAAAATTACATTGAATGTGCCTGCCTCTCCTGCCTCATATTTGTCCGTCTCTTTTGCCTCCACCACCCCCGAGACAGAAAAACCAACCTTCCTCATCCTTCCTCTCAGCTTACTTAATGTGCAGTTGATGAGGATAAAGTGTTTTATGATGATCTACTTCCATTTAATGAATAATATATGTCTTCTCTTCCTTATGATTTTCTTAATACTATTTTTTCTCTAGCTTATTTTATTGTAAGAATACACCATTTAATACATACATACACAATATGTGTTAGTCAACTGTTTATATTATTAGTAAGGCTTCCAGTCAACAGCAGGCTATTCGTAGCTAAGTTTTGGGGAGTCAAAGTTATGGGTAGATTTTCAACTATACAGGGGGTTGGTGCACCAAGTCCTGCATTGTTCAAGGATCAACTGGATTTATATGTCATCTAGGAGAAATAATAGTAATTTTAACTGAGGAAGATTGAGTTTGAAAGCCTCGTTTTTTCCTTTATGTGAAATAGCATCAAGTTGTCATTAGTTTAAGTCAATAATTAAGTCAATAAAATGCAAATCCTTGGATTTATATATCCTATTAGTTATTTCTCAGAATTAAGAAAAACAAATCTTAGAAAAATGAAATTAAAATCCATCCTTAACTCTATGACCAAATGAGCTATCTTCTTTCTTGACTTTACAAATATGTATATTAGTCAATAAATTATTTTAGCTTAGAATTAATTACATTCCAATTCAGATTTAAAAATTAAACATAAATCCTGATTTTTTTAGTTGTCCTATCTGACCAAATGATTAAATGATGGCTGTGTTTTCATATTTGTTTTTAGCATATGTATGTTTTTTTCTTATATTATGTACCTGGGAACACATTGATTCAATGCTAAATGGCATTTTAACAACCAAATATTTTTCAATAAAGTAATAGATAAAATGCATTTCTTTGAAGGGATACTTTAATGATGATATTTTAATTGTTAAAGAGTATATTGTGAATTATAAAGGAAGTCATTTGAGGCCTTTAAAAATTGACATAATCTTATTTCTGTACTAAGCATCAAAGTATGATGTCCAGATCAACCCATACTCAGTACCTTTAAAAAATACTTAATCCTTTATTTGGTGAAATGATAGTTATCATTTGCCAAGATCTTGATGTTGTTCTGAAAAAAAAATTTTTATCATCCTGAGGGGTAGAAAAAGTCATTAATAAGACCACTTCTGCTAAGACTTTGATTATTTGACATAGTTTCAGTAATTTTCTATTATGACAGGGAAAAATACCTCAAAAGGAGACACATATGAGGGGTCAAGAGATAGACTAAATAATATATAGGTATTTTTTCCAGCTCTGAAATCCTAAAATATTTTTTTCCTTTAAGACATAGTTCAAGAATTGAAAACATATTATTTCTTTGTGAACTAAAACAAGTTATCATATTAATTATTCCTTCATTTTATGTCACTCTATCAGTGGTACATAATCTGATAAAACAAAGGTATATCAACATTTTTGAAATTTAACTGTTCTACCTACCCATTTGTGAATCTTTTTTGATTTTCAGAATCCAGCCACAAATAAGTAAATGTTTTTCTTTACTTTTGTGGAATAATATGGAGAGCTAAACATATTTTTAATTTCATTTGACTAGAAGTTGAATTCAATTTCATTTGATCTATATAGATAGTATTTTTTTAATCAGACACTAAACACCATGGATAACTAGCAGAGGTCACTCAGCAGGTATTTTAAGAATCAGTAAAAAGAAAGCTTTTCTCATTCATATTTTCCTACTGTTTTTAAAGGAGGAATTCATCAAATTTATATGTAAAGTAGATGGCTACTTTATTGTTTAGTGAAATTAAGAGACAACAGTTTTCCTTTATTACCAACTGGAAGAAACCCACACCTGAGTCTAAATTGTCTCCAGTTCTAGAAGGTAGCAGAAATTATGATGTCTCTAAAAATACTCTATGTTAAGGTTTTTAGGTTGCTGAATTGTTCATATTTTACAGTTGGTTCTTCTTGAACACATCTCTAAGAAGTTAGTAAGAGGTAAACTTGATCTTGAAACTTAACCTGTGTTAAAGACAAGATAATAACCCTGAAGTGCCATGTGGAATGAAGGCGTCATGAGGCTGAGTCATCCTTGGCTTTGTGGCACATAGCAGAGTACTATGAAGGATTGCAAGGGAGGATAGAGTGGAGCCCTCGCTCTTCCATTAGTTTCTTTTTGAAGTCATTCGAAGAAGTGAACATGCACTTTTGTTTGCTTTTTTCCAATGCTTCTTTTTAAAATAGCAACAAAATAAGAGAGTCTCCAAACTGTTGATTCACAAGTATTTAATGAAGGCCCTCCAGATGTCTAGCACTGAATCAGACATGTTAGAAATATTGAAAAAGAAAAAAAAAGGAAAGAAAAACTATTCAGCATGACTTGTTTCCTGACTAGGGTTGCCAAGTAGAACATAAGACACTCAGTTAAATTTAAATTTGAGATAAACAGATAAACAATGAACAGTTTTTTTTTTAATGTAAGCATGTCCCATGTAATAGTTGCAAAATCTATTTTTATGTGCTATAGCTGATAACCCACTTCCTCCAGAAACTCGTAAGTTGTTGAGAAAAATAACTTACATACATTAAATCGTTTGGGAGCAACATAAGACAGCATGTAAGCAAGTTCTAAATTATGTGGTTTAGGCCAGCACTTTGTAGATTTTTCCTACTTTGGCACAAATCATAGATAGTCCTCATGAGAAGCATTAAGATCTGCAGTATAAATTATGAGTTATGTTAGTTTCTGGTTGTTTCTCCCATTTCTTTTCAATTCAAGAAGGTAAATTGTAATGACATGTAATGAGAGTGTCTTTATTATAGTGATAATTCTGAAGTTATTCTAGTTGCTATATATTTTTAAATAATTTATTAAAAAGCACCCTTTGGCTATGGTTAGTAACAAATTAATTGTCCAGCTGATCTTGCTACCATAATGTGTGTATGGTTAAGAAGACTTGCTTTATCATTAAATGTCATAAGATGTCCTGATCCCCCTGTAGTCAGTGAGAATCAGAGGACTTGGACTAAGTTTCATTGGAGAGATTGAATTTGAATGAGTGCTCAAAAGCATAGAGAAGATGCAATTAAGTAGTGGGATATGAACATTTTGTAATAGAGACAATGAGGGTAGCCATTTCCCAGCCAATAGAATGATCAGAACAAGATGTTACTCAGGAATTGAATTACCCTCTCAGCTTCCTCAAGGTAAATCAATGGAAAGGTTACTTCAAAAATCGTCTTTTAAGAAAGCAGTATATTTTAGATGAAGACCTAAAGCACTGGGACAGATTGTAGTCTTCTGCTGTATTTTAATTGCCAAACAGCAGTCAAGAAACTAGATTTGTAATAAAATCTAAACTGTTAATTTAAATACTTTAAATTCTCAAGTGAGTTTGAGAGTCTGAGGAATGACATTTTTACATAAAGCCTGCTGAACAGTGAGAGTCATTTGGGAAACTTCCTCCAACCTCCGGAGTGTCTCGAAATATTTATAATGTTGAACAAGATTTTTACGTATTTCTTCTGAAATGATCTCTGTAAATAATCACTTGAACTTTTACAATGTTGCACTTTATCTCATGTCTCAGTGCCCTAAAGAGATTATCTGGAAAGTACTGAAAAGATCTTAAAAGTAGCAAATGTTTACCTAACAAGATGACACTGTTTTGGCAAATTCTTATCGTTTAAGGTAATGAAGCTCAGGTCCTTATGAGTGTGCAGGCCGTAGATTTTTATCACTGATGTGTCATTCTACAATGTTGCCTTCGAGTATTATTTGTCAGTCCCCAAATTCTGCTACTTACGGATTTAATCATAGTTTGGAGACTAAGTATGAATAAGATAGAAGATATGCTTTGCTTTGTGAAATAGAGTACAGCTGGCATAATCACTTAGGCTGTGTCAACATGGTAAAACGTATCATGAAGTAACTGAATTTATACAATATGGCTTGGATCTAGTTGTTGGCACATGTTTGATTCCCAGTGGTTATTTCAGAACATTTTCATTTTTTTCAAATTACACACACACACACACACACACACACTGGAAAAATATTTACATGTGGTGTTCTCATTTTAAAGGAAGATGAAAGCTCAGAGAGGTTAAATGATAGCCTGACATCTCAGAAATAGTATGGAGAGGAACACAAATGTTAACTTCAGTTTTTCTTGTCCCATATATGTTTACGCTCGTATTTCGTTCTTCTCTCTTTAAACTCTTACAGAGGATTTAAGATGTTAAAATGTCCGTTAGCACAGTGGAATTATACCAAGGAAGCCATGGATGTGCCAGAAGTGATAGCTTTTAATCTGTATGAGAGCTAGTAAAATAACCTTGTGAGAAGCTCTTGAGTGTGTACGTGTTTGTTCAAGGATGTCTGTCTGGTCTCCTGCGATGTGCGCCGTGATGACGGGGCAGCACCTCTGTCCTTGTTCCATCTTCAAACAATGACTTGTCAAAGATGCGTAGGTGTGGCTTGCTTAGGAGTTAATCCAAATATCACTGCCCAAGTGTATCACATTTTGCTTTGGCACGTATAATGCAGTCTATTGTTTCCCTTTCGGTATACTATAAATAATCAGGGCAAAAGAACAGCTTGTTTATTTCTCTTCTGATATTGTTTACTAAATTTTTCTAAGTTCAAAACCTGGCACTGGTCCATTCTACAGATTATAGATTATTATTATAAAAAGCTGCCTTCTGAAATTTTACATAATTCATTTAAGTAATTTTCTTCTCCATAGTTAGATGGCTATTATAATGATATTGACTGTGTCTGAAGTAGAATTTTGTATTAATTTAGGA
>CAUYSK010014648.1:0-13985 GCA_963575035.1 Avahi laniger | reverse complement strand
CTGATCAACACACAAATGCACATATAAGAATAAAAGCTATTGGCCGTTGAGCGGGGGGAGGAGGGAGGGATGATGA
Organism: Avahi laniger; assembly: GCA_963575035.1. NCBI lineage: Eukaryota > Metazoa > Chordata > Mammalia > Primates > Indriidae > Avahi > Avahi laniger. Next base: position 13,909 of record CAUYSK010014648.1, on the reverse strand, counting down.
GGTAGGAGAGTAGGGGTATCTGCATGAACAAAGAGTGCAATGTGCACCACCCAAATGATGGACATAATTGAAACTCGGACTTAGGGAGGGAGGTGGGGGCAAGGGCAACATATGTAACAGAAACATCTGTACCCCCATAATATGCTAAAATAAATTAAAAAATTAAAAAAAGAAAAACAATCACACAAAGGAGAAAGATTAAGGAATCAAATGGCAACATCACAGAATTTCATCAAACTACAAGGACAAAAAGAGAAAAAGAAAGAAAGAATTTATAAAACAACTAAAAAACAATTAACAATATGCCAGGAATAAAGCCTCACATATCAGTATTAACTTTGCACATAAATAGGTTAAATGTTCCACTCAAAAAATATAGATTGGAAGAACAAATTAGAAAACATGATTTAACTATATGCTGCATACAAGAAACTCACCTTACCTGTAAAGACACACATAAACTGAAAGTAAAGGCATGGAAAAAGACATTCCACATAAATGGAAAACAAATGTAAGCAGAAGTAGCTGTACTTATATCAGATAAAACAGACTTTAAATCAAAAACAGTAAAAATAGACAAAGATGATCATTATATAATAAAAAAAGGGATTAATTCAGCAAGGGGATATAGCAATCCTAAATATATGTGCACTCAACATTGGAGCTCCAAGATTCATAAAACAATTATTACTAGACCTAAAGAAAAAGATAGACAGCAAAACAATAATAGTGGGGGACTTTAACATTCCACTCACAGCATTAAACAGATCATCAAGATAGGAAATCAACAAAGAAACATTGGACTTAAATTAGACTTTAGAGTAAATGGACTCAACAGACATTTACAGAACATTCTACCCAACAACTACAGAGTACACATTCTTTTCACCAGCACATGGAAAGTTCTCCAAGATAGACCAAAAAACAAGCCTTGACAAATTTTTAGAAATCTAAATCATACAAAATATCTTTTCAGACCACAGTGGAAAAGCGCTATAAACACAAAGGAAAACTTCAGAAACTATGCAAAACATGGAATTAAATAACATGCTCCTGAATGATCAGTGGATCAATGAAGTTAAGACAGAAATGTAAACATTTTTTGAAATGAATAAAAATAAAAACACAACATACCAATACCTGTGCAATACAACAAAATCAGTGCTAAGAGGGAATTTTATAGCAGTAAATGTCTACATCAAAGAAGTAGAAAGGCCATAAATTAACAACCAAACATCACACCTCAAGGAACTTGATAAACAAGAACAAACCAAATACAGAGTTAGCAGAAAAAAAGAAATAACAAAGATGAGAACAAAACTAAATGAAATAAATCCCAAAAAATAATACAAAGGATCAAAAAAGTGAAAAGTTGTTTCTTCAAAAAGACAAATGAAATTGATAAACCACTAGCCAGACTAACCAAGATAGAAGAAAGAAGATCCAAATAGATTCAGAAAAGAAAAAGGAGATATTACAACTGATATCACAGGAATACAAAAAATCATCAGAGACTATCATGAACAACTATATCCTCACAAACTAGAAAACCTAGAGAAAATGGATAACTTCCTGGAATCATACAACCTTCCTAGATTGAACTAGGAAGAAACAGAATTCCTAAGTATATTTATAACAAATAGTGAGATTGAATCTTTAAAAAAAGAAAAAAAAGTCTCCCAACACACACAAAAAAAGCTCAGGACCAGATGGATTGATAGCCTAATTTTACCAAATGTACAAAGAAGAACCAATACCAGTCTTCCTGAAACTGCTCTTAAAAATCGAGGAGGAGAGACTTCTTCTCAACTCATTCTATAAAGCCAGTAGCACCATGATACCCAAACATAGACAAGGACACAACAACAAAAATTACAGACCAATATCCCTAATGAACACAGGCATAAAAATCCTCAACAAAATACTAGCAAATTGAATCTAACAGCACATTAAAAAGATAATACACCATGATCAGGTGGGTTTTATACCAGGGATGCAAATCAATATATGTGATATATCACATAAACAGAATTAAGGACAAAAACCTATGATCATCTCAATAGACACAGAGGAAACATTTAATAAAATTTGATATCCCTTCATGATAAACATCCTCAATAAACTAGGCATTGAAGGAACATACCTCAAAATAGTAAAGGCCATATATGATCATTCCACAGCCAATGTCATGCAGAATAGGGAAAGTTGGAGGTGTTTCTCCTAAGAAAAGAACAAGAAAGGATGCCCATTTTCACCACTCTTATTAAGCACTGTACTAGAAGTCCTCATCAGAGCAATCAAGCAAAAGAAAAAAATAAAAGGCATCCAAATTGGAAAAGAGGAAGTCAAGGTGTTCACTGATGATATGATCTTATATCTATAAAACCCTAAAGATTCCAACAAAAAAATTTTAGATTTGATAGATGAATTCAGTAAAGTTTTAGGATTCAAAATCTATGTACAGAAATCAGTAGCATTTCTATACAGCAATAATGACCAAGCTGAGAACCAAATCAAGAGGAAAATCCCATTCACAACAGTTGCCCAAACAAAACAAAACAAAACAAAACAAAACAAAAAACCCTAGGAATATATTTAACCAAGAAAGTGAAAGATCTTTATATGGACAACTATAAAACACTGATAAAAGAAATTATAGATGACACAAACAAATGGAAAAACACTCCACACTCACGAACTAGAAGAATTAATATTGTTAAAGTGACCATACTGCCTAAAACAGTTTACAGGTTCAATACAATCCCTACCAAAGTGCCAATGTCATTTTTCATAGAACTAGAAAAAACAACTCTAAAGTTTAAATGAAACCAAAAAAGAGCCCAAATAGTCAAAATAATGTTGAGCACAAAACTGGAGGCATCACATTGTCTGACTTCAAATTATACTACAAGCCTATAGTAAGCAAAACAGTGTGGTACTGGTATAAAAATAGACACTTAAGATCAATGAAACAGAATAGAGAACCTAAAAGTAAAGCCACATATTTAGAGCCAATTTATCTTAAAGTCAACAAGAACATACACTGGAGAAAGGATACCCTTTTCAACAAATGTTTCTGGGAAAATGGGATGGACATATGCTGAAGAATGAAACTGGACCCCTATCTTTCACCATGTACAAAAATCAACTCAAGACGGATAAAGACTTCAATGTAAGACCTGAACATACAAAAATTCTAGAAGAAAGCCTAGGGAAAACTTTTCTGTGCATTGTTCTAGGCAAAAAATTCATGACTAAGTCCTCAAAAGCACATGCAACAGAAACAAAAACAAACAATGGAACTTAATTAAACTACAAAGCTTCCGCACAGCAAAAGAAACAATCAACAGAGTGAACAGCCAACCTACGGAATGGGAGAAGATATTTGCAAACTATACATCCAATAGGGGACAAATATCCAGGTTTTACAAGGAATACAAACAACTCAACAACAACTAAAAACAATGAACCCCACTGAAAAGTAGGCTAAAGACATGAATAGATATTTTTCAAAAGAAGACAAAGAAATGGCTGACAAGCATATGAAAAAAATGTCAATATCAGTAATTATCAGATAAATGCAAATTAAAACCACAATGAAATATCATCTTACACTGATCAGAACAGCTATTATTAAAAGGACAAACAATAACAGTTGTTGGTGAGAATGTGGAGAAAAGGGAACTCTTACACACTTTTGGTGGGAATGTAAATTAGTGCAACCTCTATGGAAAACAGTATGGAAATTTATCAAAGAACTAAAAATAGAACTACCATATGATCCAGCAATCCTACTTCTGGGTATCTACCCAAAGGAAAAGGAATCGATATATACAAAAGATACCTGCACTAATATGTTTATAGTAGCACTAGTCACAATCACAAAGATATGAAATCAACCTAAGTGTCCATCAGTGGAGGACTGGCTAAATAAAACGTAGTATATATACACAATGGAATACTATTCAGTTGTAAAAAAGAATGAAATCATGTCTTTTGCAGTAACATGGATGGAACTGGAGGCCATTACCTAAGTGAAACAACTCAGACATGGAAAGACAGACACTGTATGTTCTCACTTATAAGTGGAAGCTAAATAACATGTACATATGAAAGCAGAGTGTGGAATGATAGACAACAGGGACTCGGAGGCGTGGAGGGGTGGGAGTGGGGTGGATGACGGTAGGTTGCTTAGTGGGTATAGTGTGTGCTGCTCCAGTGATGGATGCACTGAATGCTCTGACTTTACAACCAATGTGATATATCAAATATATATATCATATATATGTAGCAAAATTGCACTCATACCCCATGAATATACACAAATTTTAAAAAGGGAGGAAAATTGTGCCTCAGATCTCTCTCTGGACTCTCTGAGCCTCAACAACATAGTTCTTTGGCATCCAAAGCTATTGATGGTGATGAAGAGCTGGACACTCCTTCTTTTCTCAGGCAGAATTCCCATTAAATGTTGTCCCACGCTGATTATTATTAGTTCGTACATATAAAACAGAAACAAGGATTCTTATTTGTATCAGCTTTAATACTAAGAATATCTCACAGTTTTGCCTTGAACTGGCCTTCAATTTTGCAAAAACATTTTTTTCACTGGGATATCCAATATCTTGACATGGAAAATTGAATTTTAAACATGTAAAGTTCCCTCCTTTCAGACAGAAAAAAAAAAAGAATAACCATTGTTTAAAACAAGGTTAAAATGCAAATTATTATCTTAATTAGAAAAATGACTTTTCACATAAAGTATGACAACAAAAAAAAAATGGTTTCAAATGAAATCCTCCTTGAAAACCATCATCCCATGGAGGCAGGTTTCATAACAGAAAACATTTGTGTAACCTCAGCTCAAGCATTTCCGCTTGTGAATATCACAATATGCTCTATGGGGAGTGTTAACGAACACATCTGTTGCCTCCTTGCACAGCTGAATAATATCTGAAAACAGATCTGTTTTCCCATTTCAAAAAAAATCCAGTAAGTTCTTGTTGATGAACAGTATTTAATTACATAAGTTCCTTTACCTTGCCTCTTAAACTAACACTGAAAGATATAGGAGTCCTTAAACAGCTGCTAAAACTCAAGGATATATTATTTACTTTGGAGCAATAAAGTGCTCAGGTAGACATTTTTATCCTAACTTCAGTTAATTTCCAGACATTCTGAATCATTACCATTCCTTTTAATACACAGCATTGTCCTTGCTTTGGACTTCCTCTGTTATCTGTCCTGACTTCCTGCAGGGAGAAAGATGGTTTGACAGGCCATTACCAGAAATTTAGCCTGAAGGGGTCCATTTACTACTTTCTTTAGAGCAGAGAAAGAAGATGAAAGGCTTAAATCGCTGCTCCTTCAATGCGTTGCTTCATTTCGGAGGGTGGGAAGATTTACCTACTCTGTCATTGGCAAGAGAAGCGGTTTCAGCAGCTTCCAAAATCATTATGGCTTTGTTTGTGTTTGTTTCATTGACTCTTGCATGATCAGGTAAATGCATTCGCAATCACCTCGGAATTCTGAGAACTGAATTCTAATGTTCTGGCCTGTTCTCATTCCCATTTCAGCTGCATACCCCCGAAATACATTTCCTCTTGATTCAGCCACATTATTAGATTTGTGTCCTCCTCCTCCTACTGCTTTCTGCCTCATGTTTGAGATACCTTTGCCATAGTGACATCAACTGGAAAGAGTTGGAACTGGAATCTCTGAATATCACAGAAACTCCCAGATTCATATTTTCTCTACATTACTTAGAAGTACCACTCAAATAATTGCTGTGTAAGTCCCATAAAAATAATCCCAGCTGGATTTGAAAAAGGACTTTGCAAATTCCAATTAAATAATAAAAATAATTTTAGAAGTGTACACAAATGGCCAAGAGAACTGACTAGTTCATATATTTTGGTTCATACTTTGGAAAATGTACTGGCAATAGTGATATGAGAGTGATTCTTAAGCTGGCCTTCACATTTGTAAAAAGTAGATTTCTAAGTAAATTAATCATACAAATTAGTAGCTAGTTAACACTTAATATTTTTGGATTACACTCTATTGGAATAGTCATTCATTTATTAGGAAAATATATATTTTGAAATAGGATTTATGTAAGGCGCAAAAATGCAAGATGGTTAAGATATTTAAACAAATGTGCATAAATCTTGGATGTTCCCTGTCTTCTGGGAATTTATAACATAGCTAGATAAAATCTATTTATAATACAATTGGCTAAAACCCCTAAAATATAGACTGTTAATTGGAATAAAGGAATGTTATAAGAATTCAGAGAAAGACAATCAGTTAACATTTGCTAACTGATTGGAAGACTGGGTAAGATTTTTTTTAATTGATACATGATAATTGTATATATTCTGGGGGCAAATGTGATATTTTGATACATGCATACAATGTGTGATGAGTGAGATTTTTGATGATGAAAATAAACAATACTGTGTTATTTTTTATTTCTATAAGTCATCTTAAGTTTTGTTCTGGGACTAGGCTTGATTTTTAAGCTTTGTTATATGGGATCAGGGCAGCCTTTAGTCTCTAGCATTCTGAATACTTGATGCCTCAGGAATTACAAGGTTTTCCTCTCTGGCTAGTGGAAACACAATTATTCCTGGTCCTGTGTATGCTCCAATGAGGATTGTTCCCTGTGCTCCTGTCGGGTGGTTCTTTCCCCAGCCTTGAGTAGTGTCATCCCGTATATGTACTAATCAGTTTTCAGAGGAAGATCCCGGGGGAACCCTTTGCAGATCTCCCACACCTAGTCTCTCTGAAGCCTTCTTCTCTCTGCTCTGCAAAGTCTAGCTGTCTTGGCCTCCCGGTGGTCTCCGCCCTCTCCCCATGCTGCATCCTGGGATCTCATTTTAATCTGATAAATAAATGAGGCTTACCTCACTTATTTTTCCCCTCTTAGAATCCCTGTCTCACCCTGCCTGATATCCAGTGTCTGAAAAATGTTTTAATTTTGTTTTCTGGCTTTTTAGTTGTTTAAGGAGAGAGGGTAAATCTAGTCCCCGTTATGCCATGTTAACCATAAGTATGACTATAATGATATGTTTTTATTGTAGAAGGTTTGGAATAAACAAATTCTAAAAAAGATTATATTTCAACCACATAGAGATAGCAAATGTATATGTGTTAGTGAATTTTCCTCCAATTCTTTAAAAGTCATATACAGATATACTCAAATATATACACACACAAACACAACTTAGATGTCTATGGGGGGACTTTCCATTTCTTAAGATTTAGTTACGTTTTCTAACTCTAATGCTGGGTAGATTTTTGGTTAATTGCCTCCAAATCCACCTATTCAATGCGTTTGTATATGAGGCAGAGATTGTGCAGGTGCAGCTGGGGGACACCGAGGGATATAATATGCTATAGTCGGAGTGGTTTTGTCCCCCCAAAATTCATATGGTGACCTAGTCACCAAGAGTGTGGGGTTAGGAGGTGGGGCCTTTGGGAGGTGATTATGTCATGAGAGCAGAGCTTTCATGAATGGGGTAAGTGGCCATATAAAAGGAGTCCCAGAGAGCTGCCTTCCCCTTTAAGACATGGTGACAAGTTGCTATCTATGAACCAGGAAGGGGGCCCTCACCAGACCCTGCATCTGCCGGTGCCTTGACTTTGGACTTCCAGTCTCTAGAACTGTGAGAAATAAATTTCTGTTGTTTATAAGCCACCAGTTTATATTTCATTATAACAGCCTGAACAGACTAAGATATATGCTATAGCAATGTCAACATCTTAACATTCCACATTGGATATTTACTCTTGCCAAAAGATTCTCCAACTCAGGCTTCACCAACACTTTGCCTAGCTCTCTTCTTCCCCCTCATTTTATGGGTAAGCAATAACAACAAAGAAGACAACAAAATCTTATTTTATTTTGCAAAATGACTCAAGTCTTCTCAACCTCATCTTTAAATTTAGTTCAAGGCTTTCCTTCATATACCTAAAGACATGAAGTTTTTGATGAGAATAAAAAGACCTGTTAGGGAACAGCATTCACATTTCTTAAAAGTTAGCTGTGCTCTAAATTCCACATAAACATAAATACATGCTATTTACATACAATATAGATGTATGTATACCTCCAATTGAAATATTTTAATACTATGTCATAACCTGTTTTCCCCTTAATAAAAATGTTGGCCATATGTTCTGTCATTTAATATGCCACATCATTTTTGATAGGCTGAATTTTTATAGGTAGCATAATAATATAATATGTTATAAGGAAGATAGTTTGAGGCCAGGAGTTTGAGTCCAGACTGGGCAACACAACGAGACCCTTGTCTCTCCAAAAAATTTTTTAAATTAGCTGGGCATAGTGGCATGAGCCTGTAGTCCCAGCTACTTTGGAGGCTGAGACAAGAGGATTGTTTGAACTTAGGAGTCTGAGGTCGCAGTGAGCTGTGATTGTACCACTGCACTCCACGCTGGGCGACAGAGCAAGACCCTGTTTCTAAAAAGAATAAATAAACAAAAATAAGGGTATAAAATTAATGACATAATTTTCTACCTTAAAAGATATTATTATATTAAGAAGGAAAGCAATAAAGATAAAAGCATAAATAAATAAAAAAAGAAACATATAATAGAGAAAATTAACAAAGCCAAAACTTGATTCTTTAAAAGATTAATGAAATTGCTACAGCCCTAGAAAGACCAATCAAGAAAAAAGAGACTGCCAGGAATGTGGCCAGTGTTCCCTGCAAAAAACTGGGTCCCTTTGGTAGAGTTGCAGGGGATAAGAAAATAATGGAGAGAAATGGAAAATGGAAGAAATAAAAGAATACACTGAGACAAAGATATAGTTTTATAAGTTCATAAAGATTACAGGCAAAGAGGAAGCTCAGGGAGCTTAGACCTCTCTGTGGGTCTCAAAAAGCCCCGAATGAAGTCTTACACGGTAACTTATAGGAAATAGTGAATAATTGTCAAGGGTAACAGATTTACATAACAACAGGTAGTTCCTCTCAGGTTAACAGATTTTTCAAAAGGCTTTTACAGAAGGCTTCTACAGATTCTTTAACTAATTCTATTTACGTGAGCAAATGGTTACAAAGTCTTTCAAAGGTTAATTTCTAAATTCTAAGATAAGTTTACCATTTAAACAGAGGGGTTAAACAGAGATATGTAAGCTCCATGTTTATTAGGTTATCGTGAATGGAGACAGGTAGTCTAGAGTGGTTTAAACAAAATCTTTGCTTTTAGCCATTCAGGAAGCTGTCGTTTCTGGGAAGCTGTTTGTTCCGGAGGGCACTCCATTGTCAGCTCTCAGCCTATAGTTTTTAATAGATTCACTTGCGCTTTACAAAGCAAATCCAATTCTTTAGGTCTGAGAAACGCAGAGCCTCGTGGGATACAGCCGCTACTGCCTTTCAGAGACGCCCTTCCGAGTGTAACAGCATTGGAAATGCAAACCAACGCATTCACATATTCTTTCAGGTCAAAGCTCTGCAAAACTCCTCAGACAAATCCTGTCTCAAAGCATGTTTAATACTATTTCATGGAGCGAAAAGAAACAAATTCAAATTCAATATCAAGAATGAAAGCAAGGTACACTATAGATTCTACAGACAAAGGATAATAGCAACTATATGGCAACAAATTGGATGAAGTGGAAAAGAAATCAACTTATCCAAACTGACTCAAGATGAAATGGGAAATCTTAGTTTTCCCATGTCCACTTAAGAAATATAATTTGTGGCCGGGAACCCTGGCTCAAATCTGTAATCCTAGCACTCTGGGAGGCTGAGGCAGGAGGATCGCTCGAGCCCAGGAGTGTGAGGTTGCTGTGAGCTAGGCTGATGCCATGGCACTCTAGTCCAGATGACAGATTGAGACTCTGTCTAGAAAAAAAAAAAAAATATATATATATATATAATTTGTTATACAAAAAAAGAAGTCTTTTCACCAAGAAAATTCCAGGGCTAGATGGTTTCACTGGCAAATTCTATCAAATTTTTGAAGAAAAAAATAATACTAATAATTATCCATAAATTTTCAGAAATTAGAGAAGAAGGAAACACTTCCACCTTAGTTGTAGGTTCAGTATAAACCCAATACTAAAAGCTGACAAGAAAAGAAAAGAAAAGAAAATTACAGGCCAATATCCCTTATGTACATAGACGAGAAAATCCCCAACAAAATACTAGCAAACCAAATGTAGCAACATACTAAAGCAATAACACATCAGAACCAAGAAGGGTTCATTCTGGGAAGACAATATTGGTTTGACATCCAAAAGTCAATCAACATAATTCACTATATTTAAAGAGACTCTTTCAGAAATCCAGCTGAGCACTTTGGGCTTGGACAAGAGGTTAGTAGGAGATGGAGAAGAGGGGGTGGATTTGTGACAGGTATGTGTGATACAATATTTACTGATAGACAGAATGTAAGAGTGAAGAGAATAGAAGAATAAAAGGAAAAATTTCAGTCCTTTGTTTTGAGCAATTGAGTGGATGGAGGTGCTGTTTACCAAGAAGGGAAAACTGAGAAGAGCACAGATGGATTGGAAAACAAAAAGTCCTGTTTTTGCCTTATTTCTATTGAAATGTTCTGTTATACATCCCCGTAAGCAGTTGGAGATATTCGTGCATTCTAGGGGAGGTCAAAGCTGGATATTAAGGTTTGTGAGTCATGCAGATGGTTTGTAAAGTTACAATCACTGAATGGGAGATTGGAGGAATAAATGGAGCCTAAAACTGAACCCAAAGTCGGGGCCAGTGAGGTTGAACGATCAAGTGAGTGCCGCTTTGAATAAAGTGTGTTCAGGGAGGACCTGGTCAATGCCAGACAATAAAGGATGATGAGATTTTTGACAGGTGGAGAAGTGGGAGGAGAAGGAAGGATAAAGACAGAAAATACTTTGAGCAGAGGGAACAGAATGAAAAACGATAGTCCTTATTCATGCTCCTCCCCAAAAGGGACACTACACTGACCTTCTGGCTATCAACTTTTGGGGAATGGAGAAAATATAAAGGTTTATTTCAGGAAACGTTATTTCTCAACAGAATCTCCTTCAGATTTCTAGGATACTAGTTAGTAAACTAAGATTGACCTTCAGAAAGAGTTTATCCAGTTTTCACAGTCTAATTTACTCCCAGTAGGTCCTGCAGGGTGATACAAGTTCAGCTATTCCTCAACCAAAAGATCATTCTGTTTCAAAGATCCTGCTGATGACTCAAAAACCAAATGGCCACGGGAAGTTCTGCCATCCTCATAGATGAAGTGAAGACGTAGAACACAGTCTTATTTTGATTTATCTTTTCAAAATATGTGGCATTATTTATTTTTCAACAGGAATGAGATGAGTTAGTTTTTTACATAAGAAATAGGTGAGAAAAACTTTAGAATTCTAAATAAATACGAGATAATTTTTTTCCAGTCGCATAAAAGTTTTTCACCTATGGAATATTATGGAATATTTCATATTATGGAATATTACGGAATATTTCAGCCCTAAATGCACCCAGGTGAGTGATTTTTACCTCTGAAAGCTTTCTGACTTCCTGTTTGCTAAATGCTTCTGAAGCTTACTGCTCTCAAATATTTCATTGATTTGCTTCATTATGGAGTTCGACAAGAACTTGTCATAAGAATTCTGTTTAGCAGCTGTTTTTTTCAACTTAAGAAACAGGAAATGTTAATATGAATTTTGAGTCCCTGAGAAATATTTTAGCTGGAGGGCAATCCTGCCATTTCTAGAACTCTGCACCAAAAATCTTGACTTAAAAAATAAAAGACCATAGATAGTCTGATCCCCTTTACTTTTTCAAACCAACACTGAGGATATCAGTCAACATATATATATTTGGGGCATTAGTCCTCAAAATGCATGGTGATGGCATCTTATAGACTTATTTATAGCTTTCATAATGGGATTTGGGATCAATCAAGGCAACAATCCAGCCAATTAAGGAATACAAAGTCCTATTTAAAAGAAAATACTTGGACACAAAATAGTTTCTGCAAAGTCACTTCTCAGTTTGATTTTAAAAGTCATATAAAAATCAAATATATTATGGCAAAGGATTAAGCATTGAAGTAGTAAAATGCTATTTTTCCTTTTGTGATGCTTGTTACCAAATATGAATCACTGCACAGAGCATATTCTATACTTCCAAAACATGCTTCTACCAAAAAAATAATCAGAAAGGTAACATATTCTTAATATAAATGTATTTTGTAAACTGATAAGTGGACATGATTTCCCTATCAAGTGGATAAATACATGCGATTAATAAGATTTCTGATATCTTTAATTAATTTCTTTTTATCCATTTCCCAATGCTATACTGATGCTGCCAATAATGTGTTTCAGCAGATCCAAGTTCCGATGGAAATATATCCCAAATTACCATAAAAAAAGAGCAGTTCTCTAGTACAAAAACTTTTTTTTGTCTATAAAATAAGTAATATAAGATGCCATCACCATGTATTACAGTGCTGTATCCATTGTAACAGCTCAGGTTTTAAAATGTAGTAGTAAACAAGAGCAAATCAGGCCCTGAATTGACGGCTTCCAATCCAGTGGAGCAGAGAGCGAAGTGATCAAAATTATAATGCACAAACCTGAACCCTGGGCTAATGATGTTTGATTAGTAACGCTTCCAGAAGGAAGGCAGTACAGAAATCGGAACCTGGATAAAGATAGAAGCCAGCTCTATCCTGTCACACCATGCCAAGGAGATTGGGACTTTTTTCTGAGGGTAGTAAAAGCCATGAAATAGTTTTAGGAGCTGGTTTGATGGGATCCAATTTCCATGTTAGTAACATGTGTTACCTCCTGGTAATTGTGTCTATTGTTTCTTGTGAAATAGTTTCAGGTCCTGGGTTCCTACATATATTCATTATAGTTGCAGAATTTCCACTTACTAAATGTTTTTTGGGAACTCCTCTCCTCTGTAATTTAATGTTTAAGTATAAACTTCCTTTCTTCTCTGGTGTTTAAGAATTATGACTGCTCTTTTTTCAAGTAAACAGTATATAAAATACTGTTAATATTTCTATTATTTTATTTATGTACAACTTTTTCGGAAACACATCCATTACATAAAGGAAGTGCCTCCTATTTGACATAGGGAAATTAATATTCTTCACCTAGAGACATAGTTTTTAAAACCTAATATAATTTTCTAGATGACATTGCTAAATCTGAGATATTTGTTTTGGTTAAGCATCTTTATGATAGCGTTCTTTTTAAAAAACTTAATTTTATAGAAAATTTCACACATACTCAATAGAGAAGATAGTGTAATAAACCCCCAAGTATCCATCATTCCATTTTAAAAGTTTTTAACACATTTCCTTTATTTTTATTTTTAATTTATAGTCCACTCACTGAAGTATTTTGAAGGAAATACTAGACATCATATTATTTCATCTCTACTTCAGTATACATTTCTAAAGATAAAAGTCCCTTCCTCTCTCCCTCCCTTTCTTCTTTTTTTCCTTCCTTCCTTCCCTCCTTATAACCATAATGCTATTATCACACCTAAAAAGGCAAACAGAAATTCCTTAATATTTTAAAATATCACATGTTCATGGAACCAGACAAGGTTCCCACTAGCTCCACTTCTAATTCAACATAGTGCTGAAAGTCCTGGCCACAGCAGTCAGACAAGGGAACAGAATTAAGGGTGTCCAAATGGGGACAGAAGAGATCAAACTCTCACTCTTTGCTGATGATATGATATTATATCTAGAAAACCCCTAGGATTCAACCAAGAGATTTCTGGAATTGATAAATGAATTCAGTAAAGTCTCAGGATACCAAATCAATACACACAAATCAGAGGCATTCTTATACACCAATAACAGTCAAGCCAAAATTCAAATACAAAATGCAGTACTTTTAAAATAGCTTCAAAGAAAA
>CAUYSK010014647.1:0-29967 GCA_963575035.1 Avahi laniger | reverse complement strand
ATGTCAGTAAAGCAGGGGTTTAAAGCGATCAAGTTTGTAGTGTTGGAGAATGAGGTGGTTTAGTAAATCTTTAAAATCACTGATAGCCTCTCTGGTGTGACCTCATCCCTTAGGGTCTAAACTTCTTGGAAATCTATAAATATAGCTGCATAGGCTGAGTACCCTTCTCAGAGCCAAAGCTCCAGATGGGCATTCTTCTACAATGTACTTCCTTAGAGGAAGGACCCTTTGGCATATTTACGGGCCATAGTTAAAGAACAATATTTCTATTATAAAACAATTAATTCTTACAAGGATGAATTTGAGACACCTGTCAAAGATGCCCAATAAGCTTTAGTAAATCATTTTCATGCAAAATCTGGCACAAAGTTTGGGGCTCGGCCACTGAAACCGTCTTTGATCTGCCTTTTGGCGGAGGAGGATTTCAGCTGGATGGAAGGCTGGATCCCCGGCCCGTGTGGCTTCACTCACATAAAGCCGGCTGCGAAGGTGTTGGAGAGCAAGGGCGCCCCGCCCCCGTATGCGGAGCTCGTCTCTCCCAACCAGACCTTCTTGCTGGGCTTGGTCTCCTCCACCACCTGTGCGACAGGAAAGTCTCCATGACAACTGCAAACAAGCTGACCAACCGCGGTGTTGAACATTAACAGCCTTCAAAACCTGTATTCCTAGACCCAGCCATCCTACATAGTTACAAAATCTGTTCACAGTCGTTCAGGTCTCAGGCAATTTTCTTTTATTGGCACACTCCAGGGTGTGGAAGGAAGGTAAACAAACCCATTCTTATGGTCTATGGTAGTTAATGCCACTAAGTGTTTTTAAATTTTTTTTTTTTTTTTTTGATACAGCGTCTCACTCTGTTGCCTGGGCTAGAGTGCCGTGTAGAGTCAGCCCAGCTCACAGCAACCCCAAACTCCTGGGCTCAAGCGATCCTCCTGCCTCAGCCTCCCAAGTAGCTGGGACTACAGGCATGAGCCAATGCCTAGCTAATTTTTTCTATATATTTTTGTTGTCCGACTCATTTCTATTTTTTTTTTAGTAGAGATGGGGGTCTCGCTCCTGCTCAGGCTGGTCTCGAACTCCTGACCTTGAGTGATCCTCCAGCCTTGGCCTCCTAGAGTGCTAGGATTACAGGCGTGAGCCACCAAGCCTGGCCAGTATTTTTAATTTCTAATCAACATACATCAATAAGACCTAATGTTAAGGGGAAACCAATGGTGAGTAAGTCATAGTGCTTGTTCTCCAAAATTAGAAAACCATGTACACTATATGTACACCTATAGAATTTAGAACTAGACTATAAAACAAAAATTCTAGTTTTACATTAAAACTTTTAAAAAGACTATTACCTGAAAAATTTTTTGCACAGATGAAATAAAGGTGTCCAACACATCAGGGTTTAGAAAATCTTCTTTGGTAGCAATTCGTCCATTCAAATAGTAGCTAAATTATTCAGAAAATATTCAGGGAAAAAAAAGACAAGGACAAACTTTTCTTTCTGTTTTTATGTTAATTCCTGACCTTGTTTTTTCTACCTTTCCCATCCACCTATTATTAAAAAAAAGGTAGAAATTCTATCAAGGAGAGACCAATATGGAAGGGCGATATGAGGAAGAGTCCATTCTATCCGAAGAACTAGAAATCAGTTACTCTGTCTCAAGAAGACACAGTTAAGAGAGTAGATATCCATAGGTTACCTGTTCTTTGGCAAGCAACTGGTTTTAGCTACTTATAAGTTCCATGGGTTAACTGGCAGGATACCCTGATCTTTATATTAACAGAAACCACCACATCATTTAAAAAAAACTTGAAGTTTTTGTTTTATCAATATTAATATTCTACAGTGCTTCTTGAGACACCATTTCTTTCTTATTTGTACTATATACCAATTAGCACTTAAATGGAAATAAGTTTTTGAAAACTGGGTAATAAATAAAGCTAGCATTACTTTCCTAGTATTAAGAATAGAAGACATACTTACTGATGCCACGTAACTGAATCAATCACTTCTCCCCCAGCCTCCAGGAAACTAGAAAAGAAAATTCTATTATGTTACCATTTAATCATCATATGCAATACACACACACACACACACACACACACACACAATATATATGCACGAGGATTTTATTCCCTAGAAATAGTCTGGTTACTGCTTTAGGATCAGGGAAACACTAACTTCCTCATTCTGATAGCAAATTTTATCACAGATGCCATTTGCCTCGGAAGCCTTGATGTAATGAACTAATCAATATTTCTTCTTTCGGTAAACCGTACAGTCAGGCAGCAAATTGTTTAGTAACACGCGGACTGTTGAGGGTGCTTCACCAGAGGGGAATGTTTACTGCTAAGAAGTGGTTCAGTATCTCTTAGCTCCTACCTCTTCAGCATTTTAACAGTCTTTCCTCGCGGCTGACCGACATCAGGACCATAGAGTTTTGCGTGTTTGTAAGTGGACTTTCTTAGAAGTTTATGCAATTCAATAAAATCTTCTCCTAACTGTAATCCGTCGATGAAAATACCAGCCTTCTTCCGGAAACTGTTAGGTTCTGGAAGACAGCAATTCTCAAAGTAATATCCACCTAGAAATGTTTTATTTAAAAGCAAACAGACAGCGCATCTAAAAACAACAGAACATTTTCCAAATTATAAAAACTTAGAATTCAAAGGCAAGAAAAGTAAAACCCTTAGTTATAAAGGAAGTGTTCCAGAAGAACCAAAATTTAAACTAAACTATGTAACTGATGTGTGAGAAGGTATAACAATTTAAAGCTAATAATGTGGCCAGGTGCGGTGGCTCACGCCTGTAATCGCAGTACTTTGGGAGGCTTGGGGTAGGAGGATCCCTTGAGGTCAGGAGTTCGAGACCAGCCTGAGCAAGAGCGAGACCCTGTCTCTACTGAAAATAGAAAAAAAATTAGCTGGACAACTAAAAATAAAAACAAAAAATTAGCCAGGTGTGGTGGCAAGCCCCGTAGTCCCAGCTACTCGGGAGGCTGAGGCAGGAGGATCGCTTGAGCCCAGGAGTTTGAGGTTGCTGTGAGCTAGGCTTACGTCATGGAACTCTAGCCTGGGTGACAGAGATTCTGTCTCAAAAAAAAAATAAAAAATAAATAATAAATTTGAAAACTTTTAAATTGTCTTATAAAGGTTATTTTATCCTTAACTGCTAGGAAGAATGGGAAATGGATACAAAGTTAACAGAATAACTCTAACACTTCCAAATAAAATATCTATGATACCCCAGACAGTACTTGACGCTCGTCATGTTTCTACAAATGGTCAGCTTTGATGCCACTGCCTGTGAGTTGCACAATTCTTTGAAGGCATTTTGCCTACATATTGGACTCTTGTGGGCAGGAGAAGCCTCCTCTCTCTGCCTTCCTCCCAGACTGACGGATGTCCTGTTAATGCAGTGTGAGTTTACATTTATGCCCTTCCACGGGGGGATAAGTCCTCTCTTCCAGGCTGTGGATGAAAAGATGGGGAGGTGTAAGCTAATAGATTTGTTCGATGGGGGAGAAATGCTTTTCTCAAGTAAAGATATTTTTCTTTTTCTTAGAATCATGGAAGTCGAAAGGGCCAAATTCTAGAGAATACCTTCTGCGAATATTTTGCTGAGAGCAGATTAAAAGCTTTCTAGTTAACGGGGGACACTGGAGTGACCTGGAAAGAACACACTCCGCTATCATCTTGGAGGCTTTTCTAGAAGGATGGTGATGCTGTTCACCCAGCAGAAAGCCTAGGAGGAGGAGCAGGAAGGAATCGTGCAACCCGACACACACTTCCATCCCGTTTCCGCCTGAGAGCGAGTTGTGCTTCCTTGACGGTCACAGCACTGAGAGGGCGCATCGGTTCCTCTCCAGGTGGGGGTAATAAGACCCTCTCGCTGCTCTGTTGTGCTGGCTGGACCCCAGAGAGCTTCTGCTCTCCCAATAACTGCACACCCCCAGTCTGTTACCCCAGAGCACAGCCCCTTTCTGGGTGGCCGTGCCGGGTTTCAGTCTCAGCTCAGGCGGAGGTCTCTGATCACTTAGGTTTTGGTGGGGACTCTGACATTCTGATTGAGGCTTTCCGACTAGAAGTGGCATGGTAGCTTCCAGTAAACTGGTTACCGCTGAGACCAGTCCATTATTTTGCAACTTCCTGATGATGAGAATAGGGATTTGGGGTCTAAAGCCCTTTCCTCCCAGGAAGCTCGACCATGCTTATGAAATCTGGGCAGGCACATGCCTACGTGTTAAGAAAAAATGTCAGTCACCTGTCTTCACTCACCATCAAGCATCCAAGTCTCAAGTGAAAATGGTAAAGTTGGGAGAAATAAATCCCAAATCCACCATCGGGGCCACCACGGGCCCCAAGTCCAGCAAAAATATCCTCTTACGTTGGTTTTTTTAGCCTCAGAAATTTCTGGAATTCGGCAGGTATGATGATGGCGAGAAGGGCTCGGCAGACTCTCCCAGGACAGGCGGCGCAGTTCACTGCAGTGTGATTACTCGGGTCTGCTCACCCAGCTGTCTGCCTGCACCTCTGGCCTGCACAGATCCTAAAGCGTTTTGTAGGATCGACAATAACTGCGACACTGTAAAAGCTCAAGCTGGATCAGCAGAGTGGGAAAAGCAACGTCAAAGTCTTCACCAGGATACAGGGGTTGTGGTTGCTCAGACAGCAGCTCACAATGGGAGGCGTCCGCAGAGACCAAGAACGTAACTGCTCATTGAAAGGATCACACAAAATCTCTTGTATTTCTCTGTAGACCGTGGGGCAAGATGGCGGCCAGCGTTGTGCCTTACGAGTGTGTTGTTCTTTTCTCTGTTCTAGTTCCACGATCCTGTTACATTTCTAAAGAATGCTCAGTAAACACAGGAGAATACAGTTGGAGTCATGCTTAGAGACAGAAGCCAGGAGTTCGAGCGTGGCAGCCACTCACTGCCAGTCATGTAATCATCCCTGTATGCTGGAGGCGGTGGGGCCAAACTCTGCACGTGGCTGTTGTGGGTATGAAATGTGATTATGGATGAGAAGTGCTTTGTGAAGTGGGAAGCACTGAACAGATGCTACTTCCCCTTACTGCTCAACTCGCAACGGAAAAAGAGTCCATGTACTTAAACCCCACCGGCTCTCTCGGTCTGTCCTTCAGGACCGCTAACTTCCAGCAGCCGCAGCAAGGTGTGCCCCAGCACGGAAAGAGTCTCATCGTCGCCTGGCACAGCAACAGCGGGAGAGCGTGCAGGCACTCAAGGACGCATTTGCAGCGACTTTTCTGGGCTTCACATCAAGTCGAAAACTCACGTCAAAAGGCCTGTGCTTGGCCAAACTGTTTTTTCTTAGTGTTCCCAGTACCTAAAAAGGATCATATAGTCCTAATTAGGCCTAGAGAGGCCCACAAAAGAAAGTTGTTTCCAAGAGCTTTGGGTTTATGGACTGAAAACTGTAGGCTACTGTGTATTTTAATATATTCAGAGAGACAATTAAGATAACTTTCGTTATGGTTTTGGAAACCAGTCTGGGCAGCATTCAACTGAACATACAGCGTTTCTCTGTCAAAAACCAAACGAAAATGACATTTTTGGAATCCACTGACTCTGTTAAAAGCAACCAACCATCTGAAAACACTCAATGAATTGGAATAAAGTTGTACAAAGTTTTGTGATCCTCAGGAGAGGAACAAAAGTTTGGAAGGAAGGTTAGCTGCCAAACTGCAGAAACGGACAATTCACAAGGAAGGGAGTTCAAGAGCCTCCATGTGTGAAAAAAATACTCCACCGAACAAAGAAATGTCAGTTAACAACAAAATGCCATTGATAGAGGTAAAAATAAATTCCAACACTCAGTGTCAGCCAAGTTCTGTAAAAACAGGCACCCTTCTACCCTGTGAGTGGGAACGTAAATTGGTATAATCTTTTTGGACAGCAGTTTTGCAAAATCTAAAGCAAAAGTTTAACTTTGTAACTTTGCTTCTAGAAATTTGTTCTAAGAAATTTATTAAACATTAAAAACAATTACAAATGAGGGTGTTGATTGCAATCTTATTTACCATAAGGAAAATGGGAAAAACCTAAGCATTCAATAATAGGGAACGGCTAAATACATTGGGGTGTAAACATTCCTGTGTAACATGTCACACAGCCTTTAAATTTTATTATTTTGAAGTTTCCTTAATGGCATGGAGAATCTTGTCTATAATGTTAATTATAACAAAAGAGGAGGCAAAACCGTACACAGAGTGGCCTACCTATCCGGGAAGTCTATGCGTAGAAAAAGAGTAAAAGAGAATGACATGTCAGTGGTAGTTACCGCTGTGTGGTGAGGATAGTCAAGGATTCTGTTTTCTTCTTTTTTATATTTTTGCATTTTCCAAATTATATATAATTAACATGTATACATTATTTTCATGATGAATAAAAATGTAATTTTAAAGAGAGTAAATATTGGGTAGTCTCACAAAAATTTCAGCTGAGTTAGCTTTGAATGCAAATGGCGGCCCCACCTGCCCGGCAGAGAGCGGCAGGTGAGCGTGGCCTCTGCTCGTTTCTCCAAGAGATTCCAGCTGGAGCAAAGGGAACACACGAGACTTTCAGTTCCGTCGACCGTCAGAATCCTCCTGAGTGAGCACCAGAATTAAAAAGGAAGAGGGTAAGAAGAAAAATCCCCTTATAATATCTCTGTTCTTTTTCAGGTTTTTTCCCTCCCCTTCAGTTTAAATTCTGTTACGTTTTATCTTTACCTTCTGCCCAACTGATAGTCTGAAAATGAAGATAAAGAGAGTGAGACATTCAGAATCTTCCTGAGAAACTGAATTAAAATGGCCTGGGGAAGGCATGACCGAGATCTCGTTCTACTTAGGTTTGAGACGAAGCTGTGTCGTTCCAGGCTTTAGTTGCACACTTGTGAGTCTAGTTGTCTGTAGCTTTGCTGATTTTAAAAAAAGAGCTTTCTCCTTTAGACTAAGGGTAAAATGACTCAAACCTTGTCCAGTACATAAAAATTAGGATAGAATCCAGAGCGTGAAATCAGAAGTTGACGTAGGTGTTGGATGTTTTCTGTTCGTCCCTCACCCTGCCCTCTGTCCAAGACTGACCATTAGGAACTGCACCGGTGGCCTGTGCCCTCTGGATTCCAGTTGGCTTTGGCCAGCGGGCGGCATGTGCAGAAGGGGAGAGACCTTGACGTATTATTCCTCTGGCTCTTTATTCCGCTTTCTGCTGGGCCGGGGCTTGTCCTCCAGCCTCTGATTCATCGTCCCCCCTCCCAGCCCGGGGAGTAGGTGTGAGCCGCTTCCAGCTGGTGCTAGACCCTGGGCGCTTTACCGTCCCTCGTTAGTTCTCCTTAATCCCGGCCGAGCCTTTGTATTAATAAATCGTCCTTTCACCAAACTCTCTTCAATCTCTCCTTTTGAATTTGCCACCTCTTTCCTGCCAGGACCCTGAGCTTGAAAACACCTTCGGGACAGAGCAGCCTCATTCTGTGTCACGACCGCCCCTGAGAATATTCCGATGGCACGTTTGACAGAGCCCCCTTTGCGTAATTGTTATGGTGAGTAGACGTTTGCAAACGTCTCACAGGGTGACGATGGCCAGCCTTAACCCTCAGGGTCTGTAACAGTGGATCTCAGCAACTGGGTTTTACAAAACACTGTTGTGCCAAAGCAAAGGTGTCCTGGAGCAATCTATGAGTAATAATGGACTGAGTTTTCATTAGTCATGATGAAAAACTGAATTTTTTATTAAAAAAAAACTAACAAGAGCAGGTGTGTTGTTTTTATAATCATGACACTTTGACTCACCGGCCTTCCAGCATGTTTTCTCGAGACAAACAGGAAAGAGACAGGGAATTTCTGCAAATGCACCAGAAATGACCCGTAATCTGCCAGTCCAGAGGAAGGACCCTGGGTGCACATCCCTCATGCGGTGTCACCCATGTCATACGTAGTGGTAGGAAAAAGGTGGCGAACTGTGGTTGGATCACGTAACAGTCCATTCAGGGAACGCCTTTGCCCGGTAGCTCTAGTTGTCATCCAACTTTTCTCATCAGTCTGTACAGTAATAACATCGTAATATTTTACTAATAACTGCCTTAGTTACATCATCTTACTTAATCCTTATAACGATTCCCATTTTACTAATTAAGAGTTCATTAACAGGCTGAAAGTGAGACAGGCTATGGCGTACATTCCACAGTCTCACCAGGGAGCTCTATCCTGGGTCTCTGGGATAAGTGTGAGCGGGTGATATTTACACCACTGCTTCCTGCTGAGGCTATGGCCAACAGATCTCAAACGGTGAATAGAAAGTAAAAGTTCAAATCTCTTCCTCTGCTCAATTTAACTCAATTAAATTGCTAGATCCGAGGTTACTGAGATGAACGAAACACAGTTCTGCCCTGCAGGAATCTGAAACCTTGTTGGTAGACAGAGATAAACAAATAATGATAGAACTGTAATAAGATGTGATTAAAATGATAATGGAAGCATGCTTAAAATTTAATGGGAAAACAGACGAGGGAGCAATTACTTGTTTGAGAGGTAGAAGGATCTCATGAAAAATTATGTACCAAAGGTGACGGCTAAGCCTGACCTGGAGGAGTGTTTAGGAGTTCAACAGTGAAACTGGTGGAGAAAGAGGTATCACAGGCAGAGGACCCAGCAGGGGTCTTTCTTCTCATTCCTGCCAAAGGCTTAAAGTCTCCAACTGCTTTGGGTCTCCAATTGCTTTTTCAACACCGCATTTTCTATGCCCTGCCTAGAGTTCTCGCTCAGTCCTCTTTGGGGCCAAGCACCACTGGAAGAGAGACACTGGGAGGGGAGAGCTGGCTTGTTTGCAGTAAAATCCAACCAGTGATCTTGATCTCAGTAGGACTGTGCACCAACTACCTGAGTAAACCAGCTAGAGACCCCCGAGTCTGAAGCTGGACAGAAACATACAGTCTGAGACATGGATCACAATTCACAGGGCCTGCCTCTAACCTGGTTTTACAGATAGCCTTAAAGACGGCTACCTATCGGAGGTTCTTATGGCCACGTGGAGTTCGGATTATAAAAGTATTAGAGAAATATTAGGAAAGGAGAATTTATAGCAGGATTTGTCAACTCAATACTATTACGCATAAGTATATTGTATTATATCAGCCCAAGAAGGGAAAAGAGGATTTAGAGGCCTGTCCGAGACGTCACAAAGATCGATAGTTCATTTGACTGAGAAAAGCAGACCAGTTAAATCCAATTTCAGATTTTAAAATACGTGAGTCCTGTAACTTGTAATGTGAGTCCTGCCCCAGACATATGTAAATTTCTTCCTGCTAAGACCTGGAGATCTTACTCACCACATTATCTTACGTCATTTTATCTTAAACCCTGGATCTGCTATTGTCTCTTGTTCTTCCAACGTGGTCAATAGAGATACCCTCAAATCCTAACAAAGAGACCAAGCAAAGGAAAACCAAAATGTGGGTGGAAAAAAATATATTATTCTTTATTTAGAGCCAGAGATCACGTGGCCAGATCAGCTTGGCTTCAAACAGTAATGGGATGCAGAACAAAAAAGATACAACTTTCAGTAATAGGACTCTTAACAGTGGATAAAATTTTAAAAAGAAAAAGAAAAAAAGACATAATACCTTGGAATAAATTTCACAATAAATGTGCACATTTTATATGGGGAAAAACTAACTTTAAAACACTCCTGAAAGACACAAAAGTAGACTTGAACACGTAGCGATATGTTCTTGGATAGAATGACTTAGTATCATAAATATGATAAAGATACCAGTTCTTCCTAAGTTAATGTGAACCCAGCAAAAATACCAGTAAACCTTTTTCTGGAGCCAGATGAGCTGATACTAAAGTTCATTTTTAAAAAGCGGAACAAAATTAAAAAACCATGCAAGGATATTTGGGAAAACACTGGGAAAAAAAGAGCTACCTAACATATATTATAACACCTCTATAATTAAAGCCTCTATAATTAGAAGTGTCATACTGGCGTATGGATAGATGGTCAGATGAATAGAATAGAAATCCAAGAATAGACCCAAATGTGTGTGGAATTTAGTACATGTCACAGGTGGTATCCACAATCAGTGGGGCAAAAGTGGACTTTTAAATAAATGGTGTGGGGACTACTAGACAGCCATATGCAGGAATAAACTCCATACGGATCAAGAATGAAACCCACCAGTGTTAGGGGAAAATATGGGTGACTTTCTCTACAGAGATGCTTTCTAAATACAACTCTAAATCCAGAGGCAGCAAAAGACAAGACTGGTAATTTGAACTACATACAAATAAGACATATTTGCAGGAGAAATTAAAAAAAAAATCATGACAAAGTCATAAGACAACCAAGAACTGGAGAAAGACATTTGCGACATGTATCACGGTCGCAGGGTCAGTGCTCCCAAAGTGTAGCAAGTAGCGGGGTGTGGGAGGTCAGATGCCTCTCCTGCTTTCTCCTGACTTATCCTCAGTCTTTGCCTCTGGGCTTCCTGGAGAGGCATTAGCTTGCGTTGGGTTGGTCTGATTCAACATTTCACAGCCACTGTGTTGTTGTTTTTTGCTAACTTGTACTTCCACTCCCTGGGCCCTGCTTGATTTATAAGTGTTTTCCCAGCTCACATTCCACACTGGACTCTGCACCTGGTGTTTTCCCTGGGCCGGCAGCGATGGCCGGTCTGCTGGGCTCCCAGGGAGACCCGCCCCTGTGTGGGCGGTGGGGGCTCAGGGAAGGGGCTGGGTCTAGGGGACCCTTTAGCCGAGATTAATACACTGCAGAATATACTTAGTTTACAGTCTTGGGGATTTCCAGGTGTTATTAGACACAGAGGGCCCTTTAGAGAGTCCCAGCAGGAATGGATAAGTTTTCAAAGGAGGGGGGTAAAATAAATAAGTTTTAGGTTATAGATATCTAAGCCGAATCTTCATTGTCATCATGGTTACTTGAGGAATCATAGTTGAGTGCACACAGACTAAATTTCATTGTCTTCAAATTCATTAAAGTGTCAGGGATGGACAGCAGGAAGACAGCGATGTTCTGGCATGAGGGAATGTTCTGGAAAACCAAGGGAATGGTGCCAAGACTTCCCCCTATGCTCACCCCCAACAACCTCTGTGTTGCTGGGGAGCAGCTCTCACCGGCGGTTTACGATGTCCGCGTCAGGGCAGACGGACGGTTTCCCTGGAAGTGCGTCCTTGCAGAGAGTGGGGCTGGGTTCTCAGCCAGGCTGACTCACGGTGGACCTGTAACTGCGACTCCAGCAGCACTGCGTGTTCGTAGAGGACTTTCTGCTTTCTGAAAGAATTTCCACCTCATTTATCGTGTTTGATCTGCGCATGGCCCCGTGAAACAGGCAGGGGCGGATATCACTGTTCCCATTTTGCAGATGAGACGACTGGGGCTGACGGAGGTTAAGAGGTAGGGACAGAGCCCAGCGAAGGGCTCTGGGTCAGAAATCAGGAAACTCGAGATAGATTTCCATCTGGCCGTTGCCAGACACGGTGTCCTGAGCGAGTCGGTCATGCAAAGCTTTCTGAGTCTCCGCTCCAGCTTCAGTTAAAAGAGAGGTTTGCACGCGGTGGGCCGTGAGGGCCCTGCCGGGTTAGGTACAGGCTTTGACCGCTTGTCCCGCCTCCCCAGGAATCAGTCGGTGGATGGGCAACAGCATGAACACACGACACAGCAGAACCACGGACCACTGGGGACGGGGCGGACTTTTCCTTCTGTAGGCTGCACGTGGAAGGAATGAGCTTTCCTCTGAGATTACAGGAAATTTCTGAAATTCATTTTATTTTCTTGTAATTTTTCCCTTCCTCTTATGAAGTTTTTCATTAACATTTGCCAGCTTTATTGGAGCATGGTTTACGTACCATAAAATTCACCCACTGTAATGGTTTAAGTAGATGTATATTTATAGACTTGTGCAACCATCATCAGCATTCAGGTCTAGAACTTTTCCTTCACCCCCAAAATTTCCTTTGTGCCCTTTGTGTGCCTCAGTGTCCCTTCCTTCCTCCAGCCCCGAGGCAGCCACTGCTACGCCGTCTCCACAAATTTGCCTTTTCTGGACATTTCACACGAATGGAACCATACGGTATGTAGTCTTTTCCTTCTGGCTTTTTAAACTCAGCATTCCAAGCACTTCGTTCTTTTTTCTGGCCAAACAGTATTCCATCGTACGGATATACCACATTTTGTTTATTTGTGTGCCCTTTGATAAACAGATATTTGGGTTGTTTCCACATTTTAGCTATTATGAGCAATGCTGCTGTGACTATCTGTGTGGGTGTCTCCATGTAGACACAGGTTTTTTATTTCCCCTGGGCAAATTCCTTGGAGTGGAAAGGCAGGATTGCTTTCTTAAGGTCTGAAGTGTTTCAATCTCTACTTTTATCCTTTCTACGTGAATAGAAGGTTCATACAAAGCGTGGGGGACAGTAAACGTGTCACATGTGTTAATAAGCTTTCTTACGACACCAAGTGTCGTCTGTCTTAAGGTGAGAACGTGCAGTGTATCATCACGTGGAGCGGTGGTCTGTTACGAACCGACTTGGGTGCTCCCCAGATCTGCACCTAGAGTGCGGCTGTGTTTGGAGACAGGGCCGGAAAGAGGTGATTCGGGTTAAAGGAGGGCAGCTGGGTGGAGCCCAAATTCAAAATGACTGGCGTCCCTGTCAGAAGGGGAAGAGACAGCAGGGATGTGTGTGCAGAGAAAGGGCCACGTGGGGACACAGGGACGGCCATCTGCCAGCCACGGGAGGCCTCGGGGGAACCAACACGCGTCACCTTGGTTTCCGGCTTAGAGCCCCAGAACTGTGAGGGGATAAGTTTCTGTGGCTTCAGTCACTAGTCTGTGGTATGCGCCGTGGCAGCTCTAGCAAACGGTACCGTTCCTGTATTTTAAGAAATGTGCTTTCAAATGCCACTGGCAAGGTGTTGCTGTCACTAAGGCCCTGCCCAGAGCGTTAGTGCCCAGTCCAGTGGCCTGGACTCTCCGTTGTCCCTCACGACGCCTTCACAGCCGCCCTTCGCTCTGCCCCACGTGGTGGCCTTCTCCTGCGTCACTCTCGTTCCGGTCACACCTCCGGCTACTCGCCGCGTGGCCGAGCCCCGTCCCCGTGAGCACTCCTCTCGCCCAGACGCCCCGTCCTCCCCCCAGCGCCGGCTCTGGGCGCCCCGGACCCTCGCGCCGCACCGCGAATCCCTGGACGGGAGAACCGTGTTGGCGTCTGTTGTCCTCCTGAGCCGACCTCGGGCTCAGTGTCTGACACAGAGGAGGGACTGTCTCAGTCAGTTAAAGATGACAGCTCAGGTACCGGATATCTAAGAAACTCCAGAACTTCGTGGAAACCTGTAAAAGGCTGGCAGTGCAGCGTAGGCAGCACAGGAACGGCCGTAAACGCGCCCGCGGCACAGAACGTGCGCTGGAAGTCCCCGCCAGTGACCCTCAGCCAGGTCACCTTCCTGCTCCAGCCCCTGCTTCCTCGTCCGCCGGCGCAGGGCTGGCCGGGCAGAGGGCTCCCCTGTGGCCAGCGCTGCGCGTTTCTGCAGCTCGTGGTGGCTTCTGCAAGACCCTGCTTCTGAGGGACGGAAGAAGTCCAAGATCTAAATCACACTGCAACTCAATGGGGATGAACTGAAACGAGATTTTGAGTCTCTGCTTTCCATGCAGTGCTTCTCCAAAAGTGTAGAATTTAGAAATGCTAGTTAATGCCTTCTGGGGGCCCAAAACCCCGAAACCCGTGCCACCCTCCTTCTGACTTGAACGATTTTAAAGAAACATGCGCACGCGCACACACACACACACAACTGGCGTGGAACCACAGAGCCTCATTTTCAAATCGGACCCCACCAGGAGAGTGGTTAGTGTGGGAATTACACCATAAAATCAAACACCGAAATTCCCCAGACGACCAGAAAGAAGAAGCTTGTGCGGGAAACAGCCCCAGAAGGGGCAAGTGCTTCGGTGTAAGCGGCCTCTGAGTTTTTTGGCCCAAGTTTTCACTTCTCCCTTGAGTTCCTTTAACTTTTTCTTCCTCTCTCCCTACCACACTCCGTCTCCCGGGATTTGTAGATCTTTCTTTCTTTCTTTCTGTCCGTGCTGAGGCACAGACAAAAATTATTTTCTTTTCCTCTCTTTGCTCAGCAAATTTCTGAAAAACAAAAAACTAGGAGAAAGCAAGGGAGAAATGGAGGTGGGGAGAGCACACCTTCAGCATATGGGAGTCCGGTCCCAAGGCTGTTAGATCCTGACCCCAGGGTGGCTGCCAACACTGGCAAGCCTACCCCCATCCTCTCCTCCCCACCCGTCTTCTACTGGTCTACACCACCGTCTCCCTGCCGAAGGGTCAGTCCACCCAGTTATCCAGCAGAGGGAGGCCCTAGTCCTGCAAGACCTCCTGCTGAGTCGGTTTCAGCTATTGTTTCATCCACTTGAGCGTCAATCCTGAAGGCTGCTAAAGCCGGTTCCTTTGGGTTTGTCTCTCAAATGCTCCCGCAATTCGCATGTTCTAGCTCACAAATGGCGGCAAAGAGCGGATTTCCAGCCATGATGCTTGTGACAAAACTTGATTTCCTTTCTTCCTTCCCCTGCTTTTTCTTCTCCTGTCTCTCTGATGGGAAGGGTCTCTTCGGTGGAGTAAAAAGTCTGGGACTTTGTTAGTAAAATAACATACTGAAGTTAAAATAAACAGATGGTCAACATTTGCAGGCAAAATGTTTGGCTTAGAAGGAAACGCTAGTGGTTCTTCTCCAAGTTCTCCAGGTCTGGTCCCCAAACCAGCAGCTCCTGCGTGGCCTGGAAGCTCGTTAGACCTGCAGATTCTCAGGGTCCTCTCAGACCTTCTCAGTCAGAACCCCTGGGGATGCAGCCATCCGTACGGTAGTCCCCTGTTATTCGTAGTTTTAGGGACCCATAGTCAACCGCAGTCCAGAAATATTAAGTGGAAAATTCCAGAAATAAACATGAGTTTTAAATCTTGCAATATTCTGAGTGCTGTTATAATTATTCTATCTTATTATTAGTTATTCATAATCTCTTATTGTGACTATAAATTAAACTTTATCATAGGTATATACACATAGGAAAAACATAGTATACATAGGGTTTGGTGCTATCTGTGGTTTCAGGCATCCACTGGGGTCTCGAAATATAACCCCCCGTGGGTAAGTGGGGGACTAGTGTATTTTAATTAGTTCTCCACAAGATTCTGATGCATGCTCTGAGCCACTGGGTTACACAATATCCATTTTCCTCTTCTTTTCATAGTGATAGGACACTGATTTTATTCAAGGCAGCAGTGTGCCCAGCTAAAAGATAACAATTCTTTTCGTCCTTGCAGATAGAATTGGCTGGTGGGTGCAAGCAGAAGTCGGTGGGTGGGCTTCCCCATGCCTGGGTTGTGAGTCATTTATTTTTTGGTTAACGGAAGTGGCTAGCTCTGAGCTCTCTCTGTTGGACACCTGATTCAATTTGAGGTCCAAGTCAGTCCTTTCATTAGAAAAATAATCCAGGCATTGTTTCACTGTGTCCTTGTAAGTTTTCCTTGGGGTGACTTCCCCTGGATCTGACCTTGGAAATAGTCCTTCGAGCTCCCACTGAGCAGAATCTGGAATGGAAGCAAGAAGAGCTTCTCGGAGCAGCTGGCGCCCTGGGTCTCTCTGGAGAGGACAGCCCAGCCATCCATCCATTCATTCACTAAACGGATGTCATTAAATGCTAACATGCTCCGGGTATTGTCCCCAGAACCACGGATTCAGTTGACAATGCCCGGTCCCTGCCCTCACAGAGCAGGAGACAGACCAAGAGAAAAAGCAAAGACAAAAAATAAAACCAAGGAACCGAACGTAAATGAGACAATTACAAATTAGGACGTGAGACCTGCAGGAAACCAAGAGGAAGCTGACCGAGAAAAGCCAGCCTTTTCTGGCTGTCAGGAAGGCCTCCTAGAGGAGGCAAAATGTGAGGGAAGCCTGAAAACTGAGAAGGAGGCAGCCAGGCAGGGAGTCGGGGGCTGGGAAAGGGTTGTGAGTCTTGGAAGGGGAAGAAAGGCCATGCGAGGGGCGCTGGGGGTGTGATGGGGCAGGGGCTGGTGGCTTCTGTCTTGGGGGCTCAGGGCAGAGGGGCGGCCGCCGGTCGGGAGTTGGAGTCGGCTTCTCCGTCTCTAACTCCCCGTGCCTTCTCCTTAGCATTTTGTTCCAGATACGCTCACGAAAAGTCACTGAAGGATCTTCGAGGGCACACCTGGGGAGACAAAGGATGAAAAAGAAAATCGGAGATGCGGAGAGAGGTGGGCAAGAGTAACTGGGAGCAGAGGGGCGTATGGCTTCTTCGTGTCAGAGAAATCACAAAGCACAGCCCTTTGAAGGTGGAGGCGAAGTTATAAATCTTATTTTATTATTTTACTTTCTTAAAGCTCAATTTGTAAAGTAAGCAATTAAAATGTTCAAATTAAAAAGCCAAAGTAAATCACAATTATGAGTCAGCTCTTAATCTACTTATATTTTTTTTTCCCCTCCCTTAAAATGAAAATTACATCTCATGTCAACTTCCACTGAAACCCCGGGAACAAAATCGTTTTCTGTGCGATGCGAGGTGGAGAGAGACTTTCTCGTATATCGTCCCCTCGGCCAGAGTCCCGAAAAGATCACCTGTGGGACAGTCCAGTTGCTCCTGTGGGCGTCAGTGTAGAGGGTTTTCAGGTTAATTACAAGAGTGGGAGGACAGGGCATCTCTTTACTCTGACCAGGCCAAGATGTCGTGAATCTGTCCAATGTGTAAACAAACAGCAGGTTATCACGGGGCGAGCTCAGAGTGCCGGGAGCAGCTGGGAGGTCCAGGGAGAAGAGAATTTCCCCGTGGTCCGGGAGCGAGGGGAGGAGGGCTTCTCCCCCAGTCTGCCCCTCTCCCGCTTCTCTCCAGCCAGGCGCACGTATCGGAGGGACATTGCAAGCTGTCCCTTCCACTCGCGGTCTCCACTGTGGCTGCTGGCATTAGGCGGCGGGGCTCAGGAATGAGCCGCACGACCCGGTGAGAATCAAGGGTTCCCCGAGTCCCGTCTTCTCACCAGCTCCAGGCTGGAGTCCGGCCGGCCGTCGACCCAGTCACCCGAGGCGTTTCAAGATCCCCTTGACTTAATTTCCAAATGTCCTTTAATCTCAAAAGCTGCACGCTTAGCCTGCATTGTCTTCCTCTCGACTGTTCTAATTAAACTGCTTTAATTAAATTTCTCCCATGGTAGAGCAGGGGGCCTGGGAGTCAGACTTCATCTGATTTATTAAGGCAGCGTGATGCTGAGGGACATTCGTGTCTGTTTCATTAGGTGTGTCTGTCCGTAGACGGTTCGCCCCGAAGTCGGCCGGCGCAGTATCTCTCCCGTCATTCTTCTCCCGCAAGCACCGGTCCTGCCGCTCCAGCTCCACTGGGGAAACCTGGCCGGAAGCCAAAGTGAGGAGGAGGAGGAGGAAGGTGGGAAGGGGTGAGGGAAGGGAAAAAAGCAGGCAGGGAGGAGGAAGAGGAGCCAGCGATGAAGGAGAGTCAAGAATACCTAGAGGACTGCGGAGGCAGGAGGAAAACGAGGGAGGCCGGAGTTCAAGGTGAGGCTCAAGGGGACAGTCGTCTACCATCTTCTGAATTTTGTGTTTCCATTTCTGTCTGCAAATGGACTAGACCTTCCAGCCTTACAGCCGCGAGGGAGACCCTGGGTCACAGCCAAGCCCTGGAGCCCGGAGGCTGGGACGCACTCTCAGGCCTCTGCACTGCTTTCTTGTGCGTGCTGGTCTCCTTCTCTTCTCTGGCATTCGACTCCTTTATCATTTGGCTCTTTTTCTTATTTTATTTCTTAATTTGTTATTATTTTTTAAGATGCAGGGTTTTTCTCTGTCATCCAGGCTGGAGTACAGTGGCACAATCACAGCTCACTGCAGCCCGGAACTCCTGGGCTCAGGGAACCCTCCCACTTCAGCCTCCCAATGTGCTGGAACTGCAGGCATGAGCCACTACACCTCGCTAATTTATTTTTTCTTAATTTTTTTTTTTGAGATGGGGTCTCACTATGTTGTCCAGGCTGGTCTCAGACTCCTGGTCTCAAGCAGTTCTCCTGCCTTGGCCTCCCAAAGTACTGGGATTATAGGTGTGAGCCACTGTGCCTGGCACTTTTTGCTCTTTTAGCTCAGCGGCTCCAGTGGGAGGAAAGTTTACTCTTTTGATACCCATCTTGTAATTACAGGGAAGCATTCCGACTGACCTTCCTTAGGTAATCCAGAAACAATTGCTTCCAAAGCCATTGAAGGCTGTGAGGACAAGGACATGATTAGGGTGTGAGCTTGTGGGGAGTGAAGTGGGTGGAGTGCTGCAGTCCCGGAGAATGGAAGCCGAGGAGTGCTGATTGTTAGTGGGAGGCAACAGGGAGCCATGGTACGTTCTAGCCAGAAGGAAGCTATGATAACATGATGCCAGGGAAGCTCATTTTAGCAGAAATATGCCTGTTTTATTAGAGGGAGAAATAATTGGATGTTTATATGCAAAAAAAAAAAAATGAACCTTGACTTATACTTCTCACTTTATGCAAAAATTAACTCAAAACGGATCATAGACCTAAATGTAAAATTAAAGCTATACAATTTATAGAAAAAAGTAGGAAAAAACCTTTGTGACCTTGTGTTATGCAAAGATATCTTACCTATGAAGCTATGACACCAAAAATAAAATTGATAAAAGAAAAAAATTGATCAAGTGAGCTTTGTCAAAAAAAGATACTAAAAGAATGAAAACACAACCACAATCTTTAAGTCTTTGCACAACACATATCTGACAAAAAACTTGCATTCATAAAGTATAGTAATACAAAGCTCTCAAAACTCGATAGTAAAAAAAAAACCGTAAAAAATGAGAAAAAGATTTGAACAAAAGGAGATACATATGGATAGAAAATAAGCATATATGAAAAGACGCTCACTGATATTAGTCACCAGGAGAATGCAAATTAAAACCAAAGTGAGATACTTCTACGCATCGGTTAGAATGGCCAAAAAGAAAAAAAAAAAGAACAGAAGAAGAAAGAAAGAAAGAAAACTGCCAATGCCACCGCTGGTGCAGACTCTCACACGCTGGCGGTGGGAACGTAGAATGGTGCAGTTGCTTTGGAGAACAGTCCGGCAGCTTCTGATTTGGAAGGAGACGTGCGGGATTGAGCCCCATTCTACGACTGCGGGAATCATCGATGGCTGAGAAGTGATAGATAAATACAGGAGACACGTATAAGCAAAAATTGGCAGGACTTACTGGCTGGCCGTTACTGATGGTGAAGGAAAGGAGGAGGGGTTAGAGTAGATGATTGTTCAGCCAAGATTCACTCCCTTCCTTCTTCCTCTCTCTAGGGGGTGGGAGGGAAAAGGGCCTTAGACTTTCTTGTCCTGTTGACCTTTTGACGAGGTTTGGCCTCGTGACTGGTTCCGATGGAGGCTTTAAGAGACAGGCCACGTGTCTGCCCCTTAAGCTCCCACCCTTTGCCGTGAGACGCGCATGCTCCAGGTAGCGGTATTTCTTCAGCCCGGCTCCAAGAACGAAGATCTATGCAGCAGACCTAAACCCAACCCGAAGTCCAGCCTACCTCCGCTCATCTCAGATGAGGTTGGCTGAGCCGCAACTCGTTGGCAGGCCTATCCTTATGAAATAAATGCTTGTTGTAAGCTGCTGGAGTGCGGAGATGTTCATTGCATAGATTATTGCAGAAGAAGTACGACTCATGCAAAAAGATTGGAACCAAGAATCGCAAGCTGGATGTCTGGGAGAATGAGGAATCGATTATAAAGAAAGAAAAAGAGAGACAGAAAATCTGGGGGACAAGAAGAATAGCACACTTTGTTTTGTTTTGCTTTGTTTTGTTTGCTTGGCTTTGCAAATAATCCGATAGAACCCTTGCCTTACGTTCTACTGAGCTGCCAGCTCTTTGAGAGCAGAAATGGTATATTTTTATCATTATTATATCTTCAGGGCCTGGCACAGTTCTTGGCCTATCACAGACATGCGCTAAGTATCGGTTAAATAAATGAGTAAACAGGGAATCCAGGAGGAAATTCTCTAAACAGGAACGTGACTCAGAGCTCAGGTGGGAGAAGAGACCTCAGAGGTTAGGGCGTCAGTCTTTAGGGAGGTGATGGTTAAAGCTGTGAGAGGCTCCGCGTCCCAGAGGGGGCCGTCCGGGACCGAGTAACCGCAGGCTGAGACGGGCCCGCGGGGTGATCCAGGACTGGAGGGTGGGAAGCTGAGGAGGGGTCCGTGGAGGAGGCAGGGAAAGAATGATTGCAGAGGGAGGGCAGCCGGGACCTTGCGGGTCACGGAAGCCGCAGGAGGAAGGGCTTCAAGGAGGAGGCTTCAGTCGCAGTAGAGACGTCAAAAAGAGCCAGATTGGAGGAAAAAACCTAGAATTTCTCCCAAAAGGAAGTTGCTGGTGAACTTAATGAGAGACGCTTTCTACCACGTGTGAAACGTCTATGAACAGCAAACAGAAAATATACACAGAGAGAGCTGAACCCGAATACAGAAATCAGTCACCTGGAGAGGCAGGTCTCGGTGTATTTACGGCATCAAACTTAACTACAGCAAACTGTAGCTTTTGGTGTCATTGTCAAGAAAATGTCATATGAGACTGGATGAGCAAACATTGTTTTAGAAATAAAGGGAAATCGACACTATTACCTCACTCAAATACTCCGGGTTTTTTTCTTTTTTCATTCTTTTCAGTAACAAAGAAAGCAGAGACAGAGAATTCTAGCAGAGAGAGCGTCTATTTCCATTTAAGGGAAGTGTTTGGAAAGCATCTAGGTTGGGTTAGCGGTGCGTTCATTCTCAACAGCCAACAGTCTCATAAATAACAGCTGGACATCAAGAAGAACCTCTGACGTGAACGAGAACTTAGACAGCCAGTGGATACACAGAGATAAAACTCGTTAGTAAAAACGAACTTGCGGTTTCGCTTTCAATGGGGGCTATTTACTTGGCCAAATGAGGTAATTAGCCAAAGAATGACTGTGCAGTGTAAGGGATTCATTTATGTGATAGAGAGTTAAGAAGACAAGGTTCACGGAGCTTTGCGATAGATGTTAAAAAGGTGATAAGAACGCCCTGTGTTTGCAAGCAAACCGAAACCAAGCTGTCTCCCTGAGCTGCTGACTTCAGATATACAACCAGAAAACTCTGAGGGAGGACTTTGTTGAAAGAACAGTGAGAAATTCTACAGCGTAATAAATACTGCAGGAAGAAACGAGTTAGAAATAGTAGTTTAACGTTCAATTATAATGAAATTATCACTAACTTAATAGCAATAGGGAAGGAAACAAAACAGTAACTCCTTAAAAAGGATTGACCAGAACATCCCAGAAGAGCAACATGAAATGCCCATTCGTTTTTTCGGTTTCTTATCATTATAAATGATGGACTATCGAAGCAACAGTAAATCCATTAATCAAGACCGCAAACAATTAAAATCTTTTTTCCAGATCCGGGAAAGCATCAGAGTTATCAGGACGGTGCCAAAAAAGGGAACATAAATTTTAGCCAGCCCTTTGGATCTGGGAAGTGTTTAGGCTATCCAGCCAAGGAGTCAGAGAGCAAGCAGTCTAAACTGAGCTGATAACGACTGATCATTAATTAGAACTGAAGCCAACTATCTCGGTCTAGAGAAATATCTTGGCTACTCAGCTAAGAGCCAGAAAGCCAAAGGTCCAAGCCGGGTTCATTGTAATTAATCACAAGCAGAAGCACTGCCCAGAAAAGGCCCTATTAGCGAAGGGTGCCTTTGAGAAGAAGCAGCCCCGAGAGAGGCTGGCAGGGACCCACTGGGGACAGGGAAGGGAAGATGGGCCCATGTCCACTTTGCTCAGAGGCCCGAAGTGAAGGCTGAAGTCCCTGGAATTAATCATGCGAAACAAATTCTAGCACTGGGAGACAAGCTGATCCTCTGATAACTTGTGTTTAATGCAAGGATTTTTTTTTTTAATTTTAAATGAGATCTGGTCTTTTTTTTTTTTTTTGAGACAGAATCTCACTTTGTTGCCTGGGCTAGAGTGAGTGCCGTGGCGTCAGCCTAGCTCACAGCAACCTCACACTCCTGGGCTCAAGCGATCCTCCTGCCTCAGCCTCCCAAGTAGCTGGGACTACAGGCGTGCGCCACCATGCCTGGCTAATTTTTTTTTATATATATATTTTTAGTTGTCCAGATCATTTAGTAGAGATGGGGTCTCGCTCTTGCTCAGGCTGGAGATCTGGTCTTTGAATGCCATTGGAATAGGAGGAAGAAGGTGTGTGTAGAGATAGAGCAAGGAAGGGAGCAATAATGGAGATTATTTAAATAAAAGATGTCCAAAGGGAAGTTAAACGTTGACAGCACAGTCAGTGACTGTTTGGAAATACGAAGAATGACAGTGAGTGACTCCGGGAAGTGACTACACAGAGGTAGTTTAGAGGGAATTTCAGGATTGGTTGCCATCCGCAAGCTCGTGCAGACTGGCATTTAAATGCATTTCTGCATCCATAAAATAACATTTGTTTCTATCTAGTCAGACAAGACACTAAGTGCTTGTATAATGCAAATATCCATTTTTCTTGTGAAAATACTGTATTTTGTGGATTCGAGGCTGCACACTGTTTTCACATTTTAGCATCTCTGAAATCAGAATGCATCTTAAAGTCGATGACATGTCACAGTATAATTGGACATGTTTTTGTTAGCTGCACCTGAAAGAGTGACGTTTCTCATCCTTGGTGCCATTTAGATGTGACGTAGTTCGTCACTAGTTCTCGCTTAGTTGACAGTCACTGCGCGTTTCAGTGGGTGGTCAGGCTGTGCGTGACGGAATGTAACAGAGAGCGGCCACGGTCCAGTGCAGGTGAGTCCCGTCCAGAGAAGAGAGCAGCGCATGCTTCAGGTCGCTGAGAACAGACACAGCGCACAGCAGGCTCAGCTAGTACAGCATCTACTAAGACGAAAGAGAGTGCGAGTGTGCACAAGGTCCAGCCCCTTGCGATGTGTCCGTCCCGCAGCCGGCCGATCCGTTCCACCGCCAACTCCGACCTCTATCCCATGGAGTTTCAAAGACAGAAAACTGGGGGCACACCCGAGGGCTAGCGAAGGCGGAGCTTAGCAGTGCCAGGAAAGGTGCGTTTCTGTGCTGGCTGCAGAGGGAACAGCCACACTCTGCTCCGAGCTCTCCGCACGCAGTG
Source organism: Avahi laniger (assembly GCA_963575035.1). Lineage (NCBI taxonomy): Eukaryota > Metazoa > Chordata > Mammalia > Primates > Indriidae > Avahi > Avahi laniger. The sequence continues at coordinate 6,759 of CAUYSK010014647.1, read as the reverse complement.
CCGTGTGTGAGCTTGCCGGTCCCTTCTGCAGGGAGCGCAAGGTTCTTCATGGGAACAGAGGGGGGGCGCCTGGACGCGCTTGGACCCTTCCTCACACTACACACATCTTTTGTGCTAATGACTCGTTAAAGCCCCGTAACAACGAAGAGTAAGTCCGGCACTTAGCGTCCTCCGCATTTCACAGATAAGGAAATGGAAGCTCCAGCCTGGTGAGCCGCCTGCCCAGGGTCGCCCCGATGACAAGTGCGCAGGCCAGGTGGCTTCAGAGCCCATGTGCTTAACCAGGGTGCTCACGTTACCTTGCCTCTTCCAAGAAGATGGTCTTTGGAGAAGAAAGAGTATGGTGACCTAGGTGGTCGGGGTAGGTGGAGAGATGGAAGAGAATGGAGAAAATCCAGTTTAAACAGGAGGAGGACTACAGTGAGAAGGCTCTCACCTTTGAGCTTCGATACCATCCGTGATAGAGGATGTTCGCGACGGCTTTGCGAACGGGGCGGGATGCTGTCCGAAAACCTGCTCCTTCGACATCCTTGTACACGGCCCCGGAAACCTGAACGGGTAAGGTATTCAGTCCCTCGGATTCAGATAGCGTGTAACAAAACCTGTACCACTTTGCCACCAACGAAAGATGCACGCTTTATTCTGGAAGAGGTGATGAGAATTCTCAATGTCTTTATCATCCAAAGAAGGAATCGCACAAACATGTTCAGCTCTGAACTCCATGCGTGCATGCAGAGAGTGTGTGTGTGTGTGTATGTGGCGTGTGTTTGCATGAGTGTGCGTTCAGAGATACATACCATTTTAAAAGCTGTAAAATATAATTACTTGGGTAAGCTTTGAACATGTGTGGTATTTCACGAATACCACTTTGATAGATCTAGGGCGTGTTTACATATTTTAAAACACATTAGGATAATTTCCATTGGAAAAAATGTGTATTTCCCCCAAAATTCTATGTAAATGGCAATTTTGAACGCATAAGTACATTTTTGGTTAAAGAGAACATCATCGTCACTTAATATATTACTGGAGATATACACAGATGTTGTTTATGTTTGTGTTTTATGTAAATTGCCTTTCAGTGGAGGAGAAATGTATACATGAGATTTAAACTTGCTGTTTTTTACATATTTAGTTTGTGTGGCTTATTTATATTTCACAGAAAGCAAATAGAGGAAAGCAATAGAGACAGCATATTGTGTCAAGCTTTCTGATAATTTTGAACTAAGTGTTTCTTCTTGAGAAATTCGGAGAAATTATAAGAGGCAATTTAGGAAGGGTGTCTCTTCCACGGCTCTCCACGTACACCAGTGTCGGTAGAATCGGGGCTTTTCTACGTTCCCTGAAAGCGCAGTCGCTCACCCCAGCATTTCTGCGCTCACGGCGGCTCTGTGGATCCCACTCCCGTCTCAGGATGCGCCTCTCGTGGCCTGGTCCAAGCTGACCTGCAGCAGTTTCCGGTGGCTGCATTACAAAGTTACTATAAACTCGGTGGCTTAAAACTACAAAATGTCTTGTCTCACAGTACATTCTGGTTCTGGAGGCCCGAAATCTGACATGAGTTTCACTGGGTTTCTCTGGAGGCTTCAGGAAGAATCCGTTCCTTGTCCACTTTCTGGCGGTTGCCAGCCGTCCTCGACTTGGGGTCACGCCATTCCAATCTCTGCCTCCTTGGTCACCTTGCCTCCTACTCGTCTGAGTAATCTTCTCTGCCTCTCTGTTCTAAGACGCTTGGGATTAGGTTTCGGGTCCACCCTGAGAATCCAGGGTAATGTCCCCATGTCAGGATCCCTGCTGTGGACTGACTGTGTCTCCCCCAAATCCACATGTTGAAGCCCTAGTCCCCAATATGACGGTGTTTCGACATTGGACCTTTGGGAGCTAATTAGGGTCAGATGAGGTCACGAAGGAGGGACCCTCAGGATGGAATTAGTGCCTTTATAAACAGAGAAAGAGAGCTCTTTCTCCACGACGTGAGGATACTTCCAGAAGGCAGCTGTTTGCGCACCAGGAAGGAAGCCTTCACCGCACGTCAAGTCTGCCGGTGCCTTGATCTCAGGCCTCCCAATTTTCAAAACAGTGAGCAATAAATTTTTGTTGTTTAAGCCACCAAGTTTATGGTATTTTGTTACAGCAGCCTAAACTGACTAAGGCGGCCCTTAAGCTCATCTGCAAAGACCCTTTTTCCTATAAGATAAAGTGGCTAGGTTCCAGGGATTAGGAACTGATATTTTTGGGTGGTCATTTTCCAGCCCACTGTACTGCTCTTCTCCTAAACAACTCAGATCTCACCTTCTCCACGAAGGGGAAATAGAGCAAGCTCTCAACTAGGAATCAGGAGAGCTGGACTCCAGTTTGGATTTAGAACCGCTTTGTTACCTTGGGCCCCCGCTTCTCCGGACCTCAGTGTCTTTGATGGTAAAACAGAAGTTAGATGCAATTTTGTCAACAGGGCTGCCTTGACGTTTGGGGTGGGTGACTCTTTGCTGTGAAGGACTTTAATACCATTAGCGTATCTGGCCCCGAATGCCAGTAGGATCCCAGATCCATTTTAAAAAGAAGAGTACATTTATTGATATTTCCCCCAGATTTAGCAATAATGCATGTCACACCAATTTAAAAAATATTGAAAAATTAAGTACCAACAAGGAAGAAAATCACCCAGGATAACTGCTGCAAGCATTTTGGTGTTATCCCTGCGGTCTTTTCCCAACCGTCTCTGCTCGTCTTAAAATTCAGTTTGGGTCTTACCACGCATTCTGTTTCGTAACTTGTCACTCTAAACGATGCACTACGAGCAGTCCTCCATGTTACAGAATAGTCTTCAATGAGATGATTTTTAATGAAATTTAATGTTTCATATGCATCATTGATATTAAACACTGTGAGACATTCCATTCTGACCCATGTGGATACGTTTTTTTTCCTCCTGTTTTTTTTTTGTGCCACCATTTTTGCACCAGATCATATTGTGCTTCCTACTCTCCTTTTTAAAATAGATGTGTAAGATCATAAAATCCTTGAGAGCACCTGTTAGAGAAAAAATAATAATTTCAATAAGAATTAATTCAGTGTTGCAAGCCAATGAAAGTTTTTTTAATTTTTAAAGTAATTTAAAAATTTTTCTTAATTGACACATAACAATTGTACGTTTATGGCGAATGTGGTGATGTTTCCATACGTATAATGTGCAGTCATCGGATGAGAGTTATCTTTAAACACTTCCTGTCTAAATGGATGTCCTTCCTCATCCTGTCCTGCCCTGAAGGTGAGGACATCACCGTAACGAAATTAACATTTATGTCGCATTATTGTGTGGCTGGCACATTCTGAGTGTTTCACATACATTAATTCACCATAAGCATATTAGTAGGCACCCTTAGAAGGAAACTGAGGCACAGAGAGACCAAGTGACTTGCCCAAGGCCACACAGCTAGTAAGTAGCAGAGCCGGGTTCCCAGCTTGGTTAGTGAGCTCCTGCGGTCTGTACGCTTAACCTTGCACCATGTTTATTCCCAAAAGGGCAAAAAGGAGAACTGGGCACAGTGTTAGTGCTCCGCTGGTGGCTGGGAACCTTGTCTCCACCCCTGAGGGGTCCAGGAGCAGGGTCAGCCTGTGCCACATGGTGGTGGGGTGACCGCTTGGTGCCCCTCCCAGAGGAAATTCTTTAGGTGCTTACTCTATGTTGATTTGGCTGGGTTAGACAAGACCAGCAAAGAATGTTCTGTTATTTCCACCCTAGAGCATTGTCTGTTTCTGAGAGAAGAGGATGAATTTAAATGTTGCTGGTCAGGTATGAAGTCCTGTGTGCACCCCTGAGTTACTGGGCTCCTTATTTCTGCTGATGTTTTAGTTCCCTGGAAAGACTAGCACCCCGGACGTCGGGCAGCCGGCTGCTACTTAGTCTGGCTCCACGTAAAAGCTGGGGTGAGGGTGATGTTCCCCCGGCTGCCCTGGCATCTCTCGAGGCGTGGGCATTCCTCCTTCCTTTTCTCATCCGCCGTTGACCGATGTGCAGAGTGACATTCTCCAAACCGGAGGAATGATCAGACCAAGAGTTATTGAAATGCTGATAAAATGATTTCAAAATAGGAATCATTTTTTAAAATGTTATTTATGTCATTATTATGTGTATTATTTAAATGTGATTAATGAATAATTATTTGTTCAACAATTACTGAGAGATTGCGTGTGCCAGGTCTGGTTCTCTGTGCAGGGGAGACCACGTTAAGCAAACAGATGAACTAAAGAGATTTTCTAAGTTCTGTCCTCATGGGGTTTACTCTCTAGAGGGGGATTCCCCGTAAGTGCGGCCTGTTAGACATCTAAGTTAGATGTCACACTGGATAAATCATTTGGGGGAGAGTTCCACACTGGAGATCTAATCTGGGAGGTACCAGCATATGGATGGTATTTAAATCCTTGGAAATAAACACAATCGTTCAGAGCTGTGCTGTCCACTACGGGTAACAACTAGTAGCCACATAGGGCCATTGAACACTTGAAAGGTAGCTAGCAGGACCGAGGAACTGAATTTTATTTACTGATAATTAACTTAAATTTAAATGTGAAACACGCACTCAATTTAGTTATTGGAAAACTTTTAAGCATGCCTGGAAAATCTTACTTTAAGTGCTCTGATATGTAAGAGATCAAGTGTCTCCTATGAAAACGTAGTGTCTCAACCAAGATGTCCTGTAAAAGTAAAATAGACACTGGATTTCTAAGACTTAGTACAAAAATGGTAAAATACCTCATTAGTAGTTTTTAACATTGATCACATGTTGAAAAGATAGAACTTTGGATATACTGGGTTAATAAATATATTATTTAAATTAGTATTACCTGTTGGGGAGAGCACAAAAACCTGATTGGAGTTGATTCAAAAGGTGAGGATTACAGTGCCAGTTACGGACCACTCCTAGGAGACGTCTGGCCTCGCCGAAGAGCAGAGTAACGGGGCCGTTGGGAATGAGGGTCCGAGGGAAAGATTTTTTTATTTAAGGGAAATGTATTTTTTAAGCAGCTACTGGCTTTCGATTCCCTATTAAGTTTTTGGCCTAAATAAATCCCCTTGTAAATATCTGTCAGCAAACAGGAAGATTCTAATTTTACTTCCTTAGCATTAAGAAATGCTAAGAATTTTAAAGGAGTACCTGTGTCTGGTCTGGCCCACAAAATCTTTGTGAACAAAGTGTTCTGGGATTACCAAATCTGTTTTTAGGGTTACTATGAATAAAATTAGTAACACGATGGATCGGACATGGTTCCCTGAAATATAGATAATCAATCTGTGTTGCAGTACAAGTGTGTGAAATTCTAGAATTTTGGAATAGAACATAAATGGCAAACTTCTTTCATTGAATTTTGATTGGTCATCATGTCTCATTAATCTTAATAGTACTTTGTGTAGCTCTCGGCATATAAGTGCTTCATATAATCGAATGAATGAAGACAATTTCGAATCTGAAATGCTAAAGAGACTAGCAATACCCAAAAATCCACCAACAGATGGCGCCATGCTGTTTCCTATGTGAGTTTACATGGCGACAACATTAACGAAAATTCAATTCTTAATTTCAAGTGCTGGTTAGGAGAGGAAATAAAATCTTCAGGAATACACTTTACTACTTCAAATTTTATAGTTGAATTATTAAAGCCTGTTCACATGTGTTTATTTACTACAAATGTCTAAATTCTGACTGTAAGTTAGGCCTTTCCTTAGGTCAGATCTTGGAAATGAGATTGACTTGTAGATAAGAGAAAGAAAATCCCCACAGGTTATCATGATTAAAATGTTTGTGAGCAGTCAGAAGTTGAGTTGCTAATTGATTCTCCCTACGATAGTGGTCCCCAACCTTTTTGGCACCAGGGACCGGTTTGATGGAAAAGAATTTTTCCACGGATGGGGGCCGGAGGGAGGTGGAGCTCAGGTGCGGCCGGTTCCTAACAGGCCATTGACTGGTGCCGCCCTGGCCCAGGGGTTGGGGACCGCAGCCCTAAGATACTAACATCCTTCAATGGCACTAAAAACGAAGATGTCTTGCATACATCAGAGCACTTCCCTTCTTGTATTTTGTTTTTTATTCATATTTCTTTTTTAAACCAACATGTATAATTTTTTAATATCCTATATCAGATAATTCCAAATTCTGAAGTCTTTGGGAGTCTGAATCTATATTTTGTTGTGCCTGTACTATCTCTCACTTACGGCATTTTTTGACCTAATGTGTTTATTACCTTTTTTTTTTTTTTTTAGACATGGTCTTGTTCTGTTGCCTGGGCTAGGGTGCAGTGACGTCATCACAGCTCACTGAAACCTCAAACTTCTGGGCTCAAGCGATCCTCCTAACTCAGTCTCCCCAGTAGCTGGGACCACAGGCGCACGCCACCACGCCCAGCTAATTTTTCTATTTTCTGTAGAGATGGGGTCTCACTCTTGCTCAGGCTGGTCTTGAACTCTTAAGTTCAAGCAATCATCCCACCTCAGCCTACCAAAGTACTAGGATTACAGGAGTGAGCCACTGCACCCGGCCATCCACCCCCAAATTATTAAATAGTAGTCTACGATGTAATCATATTTTTTCTTTTTTCTGTAGAGATGGGGTCTCGCTCTTCCTCAGGCTGGTCTCAAACCCCTGGCCTCAGGTGTCCTCCCTCCTCCACCTCCCAAAGTGCTACGATTACAGGTGTGAGCTATTGCACCTGGCTGTGTTTATTTACCTTTGATTGTGAGTTCATATTTGTTTGAAGACATTA
>CAUYSK010014646.1:0-16834 GCA_963575035.1 Avahi laniger | reverse complement strand
AAATTATACTTAAAATTAAAGTAAGAATTTTTTTTTTTTTTTTTTTTTTAGACAGAGTCTCACTGTGTTGCCTGGGCTAGCGTGCCGTGGCGTCATCTTAGCTCACAGCAACCTCAAACTCCTGGGCTCAAGCCATCCTCCTGCCTCAGCCTCCCGAGTAGTTGGGACTACAGGCATGTGCCACCATGCCCGGCTAATTTTTTTTTTCTATATATTTCTAGTTGTCCAATTAATTTCTTTCTATTTTTGGTAGAAACAGGGTCTCGCTCTTGCTCAGGCTGGTTTCAAACTCCTGAGCTCAAACAATCTGCCCGCCTAGGCCTCCCAGAGAGCTAGGATTACAGGCGTGAGCCACCGCGCCCGGTCAAGAATTTTTTTAAAAGGTAAAAGAAAAGAGCAGAAACAGTTTCCATACCACAAGGAGACAGATTCCAAAGAATGAGCCCAGGAAACTCAGTAAACAAACAAAACAGGCTGAGCATGGTGGCTCACGCCTATAATCCTAGCAATTTGGGAGGTCTAGGCCAGAGGATCGCTTGAGGCCAGGAGTTTGCGACCAGCCTGGGCAACAGTAGGACCCTGTCTCTATTTAAAAAAAAAAAAAAAAAAGTTATCTGAGCATGGTAGTGTACACCTGTAGTCCCAGCTACTTGGGGAGCTGAGGCAGGAAGATTGATCCTATATACTGGCCGTGACAACCAAAAAATCAAGAAAATAATTTCACTAATAGTGCCAAAAAGAATAAACTACATAGAAATAAATTTAACAAAGAACTGTAAGATAAAGCAAACTTGCTGAGAGAAATTAAAGAAAATTTAAATAAATGAAGAAGCATTCCTTCTTGTACACCAGGGACTAGAAGACTAAATATTAACATGGCAATTCTCACCAAATTGATACACAGAGTCAACATAAAGTCTATCAAATCCCAGCAGGTTTTGGTGCAGATATTGCCAAGATGGCCTAAAAACTTCAAAATAAAGGCAAAGGACCCATAAAAGCCAAAATAATTTTGAAAAAGACAAACAAAGTGAGGACTTAAACTTCCTGATTTCTAAAATAACTACAAAGATACTGTAATGTAGACTGTGGTACTGGCAACATGACATTTAGATGAATGCATCAGAAGAAATAAATCCTTACATTAATGGTCAAATGATTTTCAACAGAAGTGCTAAAATAATTCAGTAGAGGAAAATAGTCTTTTTTCAACAAATGGTGCTGGGACACTTTGATACTCACATGCAAAAAAATAAATTTAGGCTCTTACCTCATGTAATACACTAAAATGATCTCAAAATGAATTACAGATCTAAAGGTAAAAATTGTAAGTAAGAAACTCCTGGAAAAAACATAAGAGAAGATCTTTATGACACTGAGTTAGGCAAACGGTTCTTAAATATGACACCAAAAGCACAAAAGATCAACTGATAAACTGAATTTCCAAAATTAAAAACATTTATACTTCAAAAGACATGATTAAGAAAATGAAAATATTTCCTGGGAAAAAATATTTGTAAATCATATCTGATGAGTACTATCCAGGACATATAAAGAACTCTTACAACTCAATAAGACAACAAGATTAAGAAATGAAAAAATGCATCAAATAGTGGAGAACTTGCAGCCTCGGGGCCACATGTGGCCCTCCAGATTCCCAAGTGTGGCCCCTTGACCAATTTATCCTTCCTGTGAAGGATTTGTTCTGTGAAGTTTGGATTCTGTCAAAAGGCTGCACTCAAGGATACAGAAGGGCACATGTGGCCCCAAGGCTGCAGGTTCCCCACCCCTGAATCATTGGCCAATGAGCACATAAAACGATGATCAACATCATTAGCCATCAGGGAAATGCAAACCAAACTACAGTGAGATACCACTGCACACCCGCTAGGATGGCTATACTAACAAGTATTAGTGAGGACACAGAAACACTGGAATCCTCAATACACTGCTAGTAGGACCATAAAATACTGCAGTGACTTTAGAAAACTATCTGGCAGTTTCTTAACAAGTTAAACAGACCCAATGACCTAGCAATTCCACTCCTGGGGGGAAATGAAAACACGTGTCCACACAAAGAGTTGTACATAAATGTTCATAACAGCATGACTCATAAAAGCTCCAATCTGGAAACAATCCAAATAGTCATCAACTGATTAACGAATAAACAAAATGTGGTAGACCCATACAATAAAATATTATTCAGCAATAAAAATCAATGAACTACTGATACATGCTACCACATGGAAGAACCTCAAAAACATTATGGTAAGTGACAGTAGCCTGATGCAAAAAGACTACATATTTTATGACTGCATTTATTTGAAATGTTCGGAAAAGGCATATCTATGGAGATAAAAAACAGGTTAGTGGTGACTTGGGCCTGGGTGTGGAAGCAAGGACTGTCAGCAAACAGGCACAAGATATCTTTTGGGGTGATGGGAATATTCTAAAACTGGCCTGTGGTGATAGGTGCACAACTTTATAAATTTACCAAAAATTGTTGAACTGCATATTTAAAATGGGTGACTTTTAATGGGTATATGTGTATGTATATATGGTGGTGACTACTACAATTTCTGTAACCTACCTACCTACCTCTGGACTTCCCACTACATAAGGAGCCTCTGGATTTTTTAAGTTGACAGTTTTGAGGTTTGGATGTGCTTATCCCTAAGGGTTTATGGAAACTTTCAATGGATTCAAGAGCACAAATGTTTTTAAGAGAAGCAGTGTTCAGACCCAGGGGGTGTGTGAGCCTCTAGGACTCTAAACACAAAACATCAACATATTGGTTTCAGGGAAGTAGCCTTTAATGAACAATAAAGTTCCTTAAGCCCCCAGACTTGCCTGTCCTTCCCTGACTTACGTATCTTTCTGTTAAATATGAAACTTGGCTTTAAAATTAGGATATTTTGGCCCATGTTGGGATCATGAACAGCCAAAGCAGTGTAGGTTAGTGGCTCTAACTCATTCAAAGGGAATGTTTTCCAGGACCACCAAATTTTTCAAAATCCACCAGAAAAAAATCCCTAAGGAAAAATTTATCTGATTTCTTTCAGATTCTTTGTACTTCATTCGACGAGGTAGTGAAAACTTTTTTTATCTAACCATATCATAAAATATTTATTTCAATTACATTCAATCTTCATCTCATCTTATAAAATATGTACTATTTTCTTTTTCCCCACAAATTGGAAAAATTTAAAGTTACCATAAAATTATTTTAGATGTTAGTTTTACAGTGTTCAAGGAAGCATAAGGCTTATTAAAATTCTTTTGGGGGGGACACAAAAATGTTTAAAGATGATAATTTAAACTTGAATAATCCTGGTCAACTCAAGACCTAATTCCTGGTGGCTGCTCTGCAGGAACTCAGCCTGGGGTACAATTTCGGGGGCGGAGGGGCGGAAAGACTTCAGATGATGGCAATTATCACACGTGCTTGGGGGAGAGCCAACAGGGTGGGGCCAGTCATATCCCCTTCTCCCCAGTTTTCTCGCAGGCCTCAAAAGCAAAGCTGCTACAAGAAAGTATTTGAAAAGGGATTTTCTGAACTGATGTGTCAACTCAAAAGATTTCCTTTCATTCAAGTAAAATGGCTGTCACCCCTCCTTCATTGCCAAGTACACATGGGACGGACGGACACACACACACAGAAGGAAAAGCATTCACTGTAAGTTACCTTGGACTAAGCCACTGATCATTTTCAAGACTAAGTCTTGAACATTTTCCAGTACTAGCAAAATTCCTCTTCAAGAGCAGACTTTGCTCTGAATCTGAAGCAACATTTCAGCACAAACTATAATCCAGCTCGTTCCAAAGTTACTTGCAGAAGTACATACTGGTTAACCATACTATTAAAGCTCACATATCTAACCAAATTCCTCCCAAAACACGATGCGGTGTGCTGGGTTTATGTTTAGAGGCTAGTGTGCAAGAATGGGTAACAGGCAGAAAAGCAGTAGTTTTCTGGGACTCATGAGCCCTGCGCAGAACCACTCACTGTGGGAGGAACAGGAACAATGACCTGCACAACTCTTACCTGCTCCTAAGGTGGCTCTACATCCAAAACACGAGGTAGAACATTACAAAATGGTGGGGCTTTTTTTTTTTTTTTTTTAGTCTTTTTTCCTTCTGTTTCTAAAAGCTCTTTATAGAAAATGTGAAAAATACATAAAGTATAAAGAACGAATTGAAAATTATAATTGTCCTACCAACTAAAATTTTTAGAATCTTTACACTCAAAGGTGTGCACACAGGCATCGATTTCTTAAATGGAACCCTACTCTGTACAACAAGGCATTGTATTGTGATTAAGTCTTCATGACAATCTCCCCAAACTGACAAAAAAGAGATAAATATTTTAGTCATTTTCATGTTTGTTCAGCAAACACTGATTTGCTTCCCTTTTCCTATTTATTTGCTCTTGTTTTTAACCCTGTAAGATGTCAGTGGGTATTTCCTAAGAATAATGATACTCTGTCAACCACAGCACAGTTATCACAATCAAAAAGTGAGACTCATGCAATACTGTTATCTAATGTACAGACCTTATCCCAAGTTCAAGGGCTTTCTGTTTGCCTGATTCCCTCCCATCTCCTCAGTGGATTGAGTAAATAATATCTTGCACCCAGCAGTCTCAGGAAATGAATGGACGACGGTGGAAAAACCGTTCCCAAAAGGAAAACCCAAAAGAGTGGTGAATGGTTTTTTGGGCGGCCAAACCAACAGATCATCCGCTACACCTGCAGAAACAGAAGCTCCAGGAGTTAAGCCAGAGAATGCCAACTGTTAACAAGATTCCCAGGTGATGCAGATTCACAGCCAGATTTAAGAATCACTATTCGGGGATTAGATATGACCAGACACAAACACATTTCCTCAAAAGCTGTTTTCCAGATCTGTCTTTCACAAGAGAAGAAGGGAAAGTGCTGCATGCCAGGGGACTGGGGACAGATGGGTCAGACCTGGGTCGTGCTCTGGCAGAGCGCACAGTCTAGGGGATAACAGACATGTTTATAGGGAACAAGTTAAGTGCTATGCTATGTACAAAGGGAGGGAACTCACAAGCCTTGGTCCCATGCCATCAGCTCACACTTGTGGGGTGTGACCAAGAGCCAAGGCTGCATTGAGCCTGGGCACCAGGGATCTTGTGAATTTCCAATGTTACCCCAAATCTCAGACAACAAACATACATCCAATCATCAAGTCCTGTCAATTTGTTATTCTTCCTACTGCGCAGATGAAGAAATCAAAGCTCTGAGAGAAGTTACTCACTTGGCCAAGGTCACGGAGCTAGTTGCTAGTGGGGCTGGGATCAATCCCAGGCTTTTTATTCCCAAGTCCTATCTTGAACTGCAGAGCACTACCTGGCCTCAGGAAGGAAAAATAAGGATGACAGCAATGACAATGATGATGATGATGATAACCAATACTTTCTGAGTGCTTACCATGTATCAGGCTCAGACTAAGTCTTTTCCATAACTTTATTTAATGCTCTTAACCACCTCCTGAAGTAAGAACTTTTAGCATTCTCGTTTTACAGGTGAGGAAATTGAGGCCCTGAGAGGTGCAGTGATGAACCCAAGGTCACAGAGGTAGCAAGAGGCAGAGCTTTGGATCTAGGCCATGTGGCCTATGTTCTTAACCACAACATGATGTTGCTTCTTATATAAGAGGAATGATACCCTAGGCCAGGGGAGCAGGGAAGTGGGTCTGCCAGTCTTCCTAGAGTCCCCCTGTTATGAGAACTGTGCATGTATGCAGGCCCAGGTGAGATGGCCATGCTTACCGTCAAGCCACAGCTCACCAGATGAGAGGTGGCCACCTGGCCAAAGCTGGGCCAATCAGATCCCCCATCCTGGGAGGCAGATAGTCAGTCAAGTCTCAAGTCTTTGCCTATGGTTAGGAACTGGAGATCCCATAGAAAGGATGGAGCTATGGGACAGCCAAATGCCTGGAGAAACCCAGGGAAGGAAGAAAGCAGAGAGAAGAGGCAGAGATGGAAAATGGAGAATAGAAAATCATCTGGGCCCGGAGCATCAGGAGACAATGCCTGTCCTAGGTTTCAGGAGGCATCTCGAAATGCTTTTAGGCTTGGGTGGGTCTGACATGGGTTTCTGTTATTTTCAACCAAAAGAACCCAGGCTAAGAATCTCCCACCTGGCTCCCCCTCCTGCCATTCTCTGCTTCCCTCACTGCCCTCCTTGTACTTCATGGAACGTGCTCTGCAGGCTCCAGCCCCAGAGCCTTTGCATCTGTGGTTCTGTCTGGAATATGCCCTCCCAGGCGTTCCGTGGCTGGCTCTGTATCTCTCAGGCATGGACTCAACGGTCGTCTCTTCCGAAGCCTACCCTGATCACCCCTGCCACAACAGTAGCCTTGGTCACTCTCTAGCCCTTCATAGTACATGTCACTACTCAACATTATCTTATTTATCTGTCTGTTTAGTGTCCCCTTTCCTTCTAAAATGTCAGTTTCAAGAGCATGGGGACCGTGTCTGTCCCGGGCCCTGCTGTAGCCCTAGCACTTACGTGCCATGTTGTAGGTACTCAGGGAACACCCGAGTGATATCTGCCCACACAAACTGTAAGCTCACCTCCTGGGACCCTTATCCTTGCCCTCACAAACAGAGAAAGGAACAATGAAGTGTATACTATGTGCCAACCACTCTTCTAAGCACTTTACATTAATTCACTAACTTAATCCTCACAAAAACATAGGGTAAGTGCTATTATTATCCCATTTTATGGAAGATGAAACTGAGGCACAGAGAGATGAAGTTACTTGCCAAGCCAGCCAGAGAGGCAAAGCTGGGATGTGAAGCCGGCAGTCTGACTCCAGGCTGGCTACACCGATCCAGCAGCCGGCCCTGAGGCTGCCTTCCCCAGATTTCCGCTCTTCGCACCAGCTCTCTGCCAACTTCCCTCAGTGCCACTGCAGGGCTCCCCCCTCCCTCCGATATTAATTAATGGCCCCAGAACACTGCCCACTGCTGCTTGAACTCAAGTTATCATGCTTGATGCCAGCTTCTTCCCTGGATTGGCCCAGCCATGGGGACAGATGAGTCATTCATGACACTGCCACTGTGGATTTCTTAAGGAAATTCAGAAAAATCCTGGTCCCGGCCTGAGCGGGTCCCCATGGAGGGGACCTTGAAGGATAAAACATCTGAGACATCCATGCCTGCCAACAACCTCCATTGGCATTTTACATTGCCAGGGAAGTCCTGGCCAGGGCAGAGGCAGGGGGACAGGCCTGAAACATAGAACTTCAGCATAGGAACAATAAAAATGACTATTACTAGTGGACAAAAGGAAGATTTGCCAAGAAACTGCAGGAAAAGCTGCTGAAGATATATTACAGATAAGGAGGCTGCTTATTAAATAAATCCACACTATTACAAGCCAGGCTCTACCTCATCCAAGTTGCACGATGTCAAGCAAGCAACACCTCTTTGTGCTTCGGTTTCCTCACCATGAATAGGAGTATTATCAACCTTTTTATTGAGCTATGGAAGGGTACTGAAAAGTAAACATCAAAATATTCAGATCAGGGCCTGGGTCATACTAAGCTTTTCATAATAGTGGGAAGGAATGAATTATTCAGTCAGTGATACAGGGCCAACTGCTTAACTACTAGCGTGAAGGGAGTTACATCTTTTTCTCACACTCAATGCCGAAATAAATTTCAGATGCTGGAGGTAAAAAATAAAGCCATAAAATAACCAGGAAGAAAATATAATATTTATCTCATCCTAAATTAAAGACCAAAGCATAAATAAAACAAATAAAACAAAAAACCACCAAGGAAAAATTAATAGCTCTAACTACATAAAAATTTAAAAGCCTCGGTATGTTTAATAAGAAAAAATTTAAAAAGGTAAACAATTTAGAAATAGAAATTTGTAACATACAACAAAATGATTCATATCTTCAATATGTAAAAATCTTCTCTAAATCAATAAATAAAAATACCCCCATTATTATTGCTAAAATAATTAGCAAGGAAATACATATGATTAATAAACATAAACATATGATTAATAAATATAAAAATGCAATAAAATTCACCAGAAATCAAATAAATGAAAATTATTAGTTGCTTTTTGGTTGCCAAAGCAGCAAAGATTAAAAAGCACTCTGAGCCCAGTGTTGGTGAGGATCTGGGAAAATCAGGACTCCCGCTCAGGCTAACAGGACTCAGTATTGATTGGACCTTTCGAGAGTACAAGTTAGCAATAAAAAATCACAAGTCTTTAAAAATATACACTGTTTCAGTAACTGCAACTCCAGGACTTTGTCTTAAGAAAAATCTAAGAAGCAAACAAAGGTGTTTGTGTATGAGATGTTCAGAACTACGATAATGAAAGCTAGGAACAACCAGTATGTTCAAAAGCAGGGAACTGATACAAAAGGAACATAGTCATTAAAAAGAATATCATCCAGGGATGCGGAATCTGCGGCCTCAAGGCCATATGTGGCCCTTCAGGTGCCCAAGTGCGGCCCCTTGATCGAATTCAAATTTTACAGAACAAATCCTTTTAATACAGGGATTTATTCTGTGAAGTTTGGATTCGGTCAAAAGGCCGCACTCAAGGATCCAGAAGGCCACGTGTGGCCCCAACATCTAGTAGACCTTGACCCACTGTCAAGGAAGGATCTCCAAGATGGACTATGAAAAGTGCAAGCTGCAGGACAATATACTTAGAGAGCATGTCTGTAAAACAGCTGTACGCATACAGATGTGTAACAAAAACAGCTAACACGTAGCAGGGCCTGGCCCTGGGGGCAGTAGGGGTGGGGTTGTCTATAGTCCCAGCTCCTTGGGAGGCTGAGGCAGGATGGCTTGAAGCTCTGGAGATCAAGGTTGCAGAGAGCTGTGATCATGTTGCTGCACTCCAAGCAGGGCGACAAAGCCCCATCGTCTAAAGAAAAAAAGCTAATATGAATATAGATGGTCCCCGACTTAGAGATGATTCAACTTGTACTTTGAAATTTGATCTTTTCCTGGGCTATTGATATGTGGTACATGAGATATTCCAACATGCGATGATAAAATAAGCTTTGTGTTAGATGATTTTGCCCAACTACAGGCTAACGTAAGTGTTCTGAGCACACTTAAGGTAGAGTAGGCTAAGCTATGACATTTGGTAGGTTAGGGATAGTAAATGCATTTTCGACATCCAATACTTTCAATTTACAATGGGTTTATCGGGACATGATCCTATCATAAGTCAAGGAGCGCACCTGTACCTATCACATGCCAGGCACTACTCTAACTTTTACATACATTAACGTAGTAAATCCTTACAAGCCTATGAGGTTGGGACCATCACCACCATTTTATAGGCGAGGAAACCAAGGCAGAGAGAGAGAGATTAAATAAAGGCCCAAGTTCACAGCCAGTAAAGAGCAAAACTGGGATTTGAACCTAGGCATGCTGGTTCTTAACAAAAACAATCCACTGCACAAACCGAGACCTGTCCCTCTGGGCAGGAACTGCGGGAAGGCCAGGCCACAGGTCAAGATGGTAAAGCAGGACTCTGATGCTATGCTCCACATACTGCTCCACTGTTTGAGCCTGATCACAACCAGCATGTGGCTTCTGTAAGTTTTAAATCAATAAAAATTAAAAATAAAATAAAAATAAATCAATAAAGATTTTTTAAAACAGAATTTTTAAAAATCCTTGTCATGAGGCTTAAATGCAAGCAGGAACAGGAGATGATCAGTGTCCACCGGTGCCACTGAGCGGTGAATGGTGAGCAGGGGCAGGACCAAACTCACGGGAGCCACACACAGGCAAAGAGACGGTCACACCTCTCTTGGAGGGCGCCAAATAAAGTCATCTGGCTGGCCGAGGTATCACCTAGGACACACACCCTGTGGGGGGTGAGTGCTCCCGAAGGTGATAAGAAAGAGTTGACGGGTGAGAAGACTTTTGGCCTAATCAGTTAAGCAGGCTCGGGAGCTCAAAGTCCAGGGACTGCATACACCTTATCTGGGCCACGTGTAAAGTTACTTATGTGTCAGCAATCGAAAAGTCCCTGTGTTCCGCCCTGTAATAAAAGGCGTGTCAGGATCTAGGTTAGTGGGGATGGTGGAGAGGCCACCGATGCGGACCTGATCCCCTCCTGACTTCATAAATGTAGGACACTGACATTCGGCTCCTCCTGGGCACACTGTGGGTCGGGCCGCCCAGGTTCTAACCCCAACCCCAACCAACTATGCGACAAGGTTCAAGGGCTTCACTTCTCTGGGTCTCAGTTTCCTCATCTGTGAAATGGGAAATAAAAGTCTACTGCAATGAGAGCTAAATAAGACATTTATGTCAAAGAAGACCTCAGTCCATGTAAGAGGAGACTGGGGTTACTACGACATTTCCACTATAACAACCTGGAGTCCAAAGCCTGAACCTCCCCGAGAATCTTTCGCCCTGGTCACCACCCGCTCTGACCAATCCCTGGGCAAGCTCTGCCGGGCCACGCTCTTCTCTGGAGCGCTAACACCACCACTCTAACTGGGCACCTCGCCTCTCTCCTCACCCCGGCACAGGCTGCCTCCCCCGTGGCCCCACTTCCGCTCCCGCCTCTTCAATCTATGCTCCTCGCAGAAGCCAGAGGGAATGGGAGAGGTGACGCTCAGAATGAAACCCCACTCTACAGGGCTCCCCCTCTTCAACCTCATCCTACGACGCTCCCACTGCGCCGGCTGCCCTGCTGCTTCCTGACGCACCAAACTCGTTCGTGCCTCAGTGCCTCAGCACTTGCTGTTCCTTCCGCCGGGAAAGCTCTTCCCCAGATCTGTCACAAGGCTGGCACCTTTGTGCCGTTTCAGTCTCGGTTGCTGTGTCACCACCCCGGGGAAGCTCTTCCCCAACCCCCTCAGTTGTCCAACCTCCCACAACCCCCCTCTCCCTTCCAGGTGTGTCTCTCTCGCCACTCTGCTTCAATGACTTCATGACATTATTCATCCCCATCTGGAATTATCTTATTAATTTGTTTACCTCTTGATTGTCTGTGTCCCTCAACCTGAACAATAAACTCCAGGAGGACGTGCTCTGTCCCCAGCACTTCAAACATATGTGATGCTCAATAAATATTTGCTGGATAAGTCAACAATGAAATGAATTAATGAACTGCACATCATGACACAATAAATCTTCCCCCCCAGAAGGAAAAAATGTGTTGTAATCTCCAAGAGCAAAGAAGGCCTTTAGATATCGTGCAGCGTAATTTGTGCCTGACTCTAAAGCATCGAAATGATGTCAAGCGAGCTGCTGCTCTGAAGAATTGATGACCCAGACAACAGAGGCTGGGGTCAGAGCTCGCCCCTGGCCAGGCTACTAGAAGGACTGCCTCTCCACTGGAGCAGAGCCCTTTATTGTTCTTTTGTCTAGGAATGGCACTTCAGATCAGAAGAAATCCAAACGCTCAAAAACCTCTTGCCCCAAGCACAAAAGGCTTAATCCCCTGGCATAAAGCAGGAACTCTCCAAAGGCTGTAAGGTCTGAAAATACATGGCCGGGGAAAAAGAAAGAGGAAAAAAAATGGAAATGTCAACAGTCTAGAGTCGTCCCTCCCTGGTAACCTGACTGACAAACACATACAAGGCCCCACCTGGTCAAAGGTAAAGCCTGAAGCAGCTGTGCCTACACAATGAGAAGACTGGGACCAGTTCATCGCTTATTCCCAAGCCCAGGACGGGATGTGAGCAGGAGCAGAGACCCGTAAATGTTGAACGAATGAACGCACAAAGAAGATTTGAATCACCGAAGGAAAAATCAGCAGATTAGAAACCACCAGTCCGATTGTTTAATACTCATTTCTAATGTAAACAAAAGTTCAAAAGAGTAAGTACCTTCAGGACAACTGAATAATAGATGAGGGGAAGTTTCTCTCTAGAGGAATATTCCAGCTAATAAACGAAGAGGTGGATAGAATTACAATATCACAGTGTGTGCAAACCACAAATGAAATAATGGATCTAAGCAATAGTCACCCATGGCCACTGTAAATTACAGAATACAACAAGGGGTCACAGGCTTTATACACCTCCTAAGGGACACACAATAATACCTAGGAGAGTATCTTGTCCTCCCTGCCACACACACAAAAAAAAGTGTGTGTGGCGCTATATATCTCAAACCTGAACCTCACCTGGTCTCTAAATCCAATTACCCATTTACAGGAAAAACAGGGATAGAGCAACAAGTTAAAAAATGCAACAAGGATACAATCAGTCAGATTTGGACCTGATCACACACAGGACAAATGACATGGCTTTTCTCAACAAAAAAACTGTAAGAAAAAAAAACAAAAGAGGGAAGGAGAGAGCGTAGACTAAACGAGAATTAACAGGCATATGAACCAAGTCCAGTGATGGCCCCTGTTGGGTTCTGATTGGAATAAACCACTTCTAGAAAGATATTTATGAGAAGATCTAAAATGTTAACCCTGACTGCATGATGTAAGTAATTATTTTAATCATGACAATAGTCTTGTCATTACGTCTTTAAAGAATTCTTATATTTTACAGAAACTCAACTATTTAGCTTTAAAATAACCCAGTGAGCAGGTGGAGGTGGGCTGTGGTAGATACACATAAAACCAGAGTGGTCATGAGTTAATAAGAGTTAAAGCAATTTACTTTTTTTAAAAGGTGTCTAGAAGCGATTACAAACACAGGGTGACTCCGAGAAGATGGGCTGTGATTGCTACCACTAACAAGTGCTATGGTCAGACCACGTCCTCCTCCTGCTCAGAACCCTTCTGTGGCTCCAGCTCACTCTGGGTAAAGCCAGAAGTCCTCCCTGCGGCCCACGAGGCCCCTCACAATCTGCCCCCTCACCTCTCTGCTCTCACTTCCCATCACTCTCTCCTTCGCTCTCCTCTCAATCGCTGCTGACCACCCTTCAAGCATGCCAGGCACCCTCTCACCTCAAGGCCTTTGTGCTGGCCCTTCCCACTGCTCCAAATGCTGTTCCCCCAGATACCTGCATGACTCCTTCACGCCCCTCCTTCGCTTCCGCTCAAATGTCATTTCATTAAAATGGCCTTCCCCGAGCGCCTCGTCTAAAACGGCATGCAAGCTATTCACTCTCATTCCATGCATCCTCCTTTATCTTTCTTCACACCTCTTATTCCTGACTTACTATAAACATGTTTGTTTACTATTTATCTCTCCTTTTATAACATAAGCTCTGCAAGGGGAGGCACTTAGTTTTGTCCATTATTGTCCTCCTGGCTCCCACAATAATGCCTGTACAAAACGGGTGCTCAATCAATGCTGTGTAAGAAATCAAAGAATCAAAAGCGGAATCATCCAGAGGTCCTGTCCTGGTGTCTGGCCGCTCCTTTAAGCTCCATTTTTTGGGTACATGTGGGATCAAAAAGCTATGGCAGAGTGGGTAGAACAGGTACAGTCCTACATCTATACAAATGCCCCCAAACTGAGGACTGTTCCAAAGGAGAGAGAATCACTTTGAGCTGGGGGTACACAAGGTGGTATCATGAAGTTGTGGGGAGGGTAGACAGGGGAGAGGAGACAACCAAGGAAAGGATGACATGAAATCATAAAACTGTAATTAGGTTAAACAGCTTACTACCCCAGGATTAGGAATCACAGTATATAAAGAACACCCACAAAGCAATAAGTAAAAGAAGCAAGAATGATGAATAAGCAATATGCAGAAGAAGAAACATGAATAAGAAGATATTCTACCTTACTAGTTTTTAGGGAAACAAATTAACCACAATGAGATTTCATTTCATATCCATTAGGCAAAAATAAAAAAGCTTTACAAAATCAAGTGTGACGAGGATACAGGACAATAGGAACTCTTACACATTCTTGGTGAGAATGTTTATAGAGAACAGTTTGGCAATATTTGGCAAAGTTAAAGATGATCACATCCTACAATCCCAAATCTCATGTCTAGTACATACACAAAGGAAATCCCTGTTCACGTATACCAGGAAATATGTGTAACAGCATTCACAGTAACCTGTGAATGGCAAAAAAAAAAATCTAAAAACAAAATGTCCATTGGCATGGAAATGACCAAAACAAAAATGTGGCATATTCAACCAGTGGAATATTACATGGCAGTAAAAAAACTAAATGAACTACAGCTATACCAAACAGTCTGGATCAATCTTAGAATCATAATAATAAGTGAAAAATGCAAGTCTCAGAAGACTATATACAGTATCTCATTTTTATAGAGTTCGAAAATCATTCTTTTTAAGACAAAGAATGATAAAAAATTCAACATGGTGGTCACTTCTGGGAGCACAGACAGGAGAGTGAATGGGAATACCACATAAGTTATTGGTAACGTTCCAGTTCTTGGGTAAACAGTAGGCTAATGTCTGCTCGTTATGACAGACACTTTTGCATGGGCCAAAAATGCCAGTGTATCATACACCAAGGATTATGACTGATCCAATTCTGTGTGTCCAAAGGCCACCTTTAAAAAACTTAATACACTTAGAAATAGGTGAAGAAGAACATATACCAAGTTACTGACACATGGGACCAATGAGGCAGGAAGTGGGAGTGGAGGGGATGGAGCAGTAAGTGGTTTCTCTTTCATGTCTTACTCTGCTGTCATTTACACATTCATTTCAACAATAAATGTTTCCTGAAATAAATAAAACTGAGCAGCATAGTGGTGGTTCAGCACATGGCCTCCAAAGCCAGACCAGCAGAGACTGTGCCTCATCTCCTCTACGCTCCTGCCGGAGGACATGTGGCAAGTTATTCAACCTCTCGGTGCATCTGTTCCTGCATCTGAGAAAAGGAGATGATAAAAGTAAAAGTGTCTCCTTCATAAGGCCATTGTGAGGAGTCAACAAGTTGTCTCATGAAAAGTATTCATGACAGTTCCTCTACACAGTTAAGCCCTTAATGAGACTGGCTACTCTTCTTGTCATTAGTCTAACTCAAACATCAACATGAGAGACAGGAGCTGACCAATTATCTGGTCAAGGCCTACGAATGTTGCTGGTCAGTTTAACCCCCAGAGCGTTCGCTTCCCTGACGCTTGCAGTCTTTGTGATAAGCCCAGTGCCCCGTCCAGCCTAGGAACTTACTAAATAGTTGATAAATGAATGCACACTGCCTCTGTTTACCCACCACTTCTGTGGCTGTCTGAATAGACCATCTGTAGGTGCCTACCCCACATGTCTTTTCTCCCTCTGCTTCCTTATTGGCCCTTTGCTCAGGGTGGCAATGAACCCAGCTGGAAGACTGTCATCTACATATTCAATTCAGCAAGAAATGTTTCCTAAAATAAATAAAACTAAAGCAGTATAGCCGAATGGTTTCGTACATGGCCTCCCAACCCAGACCAGCAGACTCCCTTTTTTCCAGACTTCCTTGCAGCAAAGGTGGTCATGTCACAAAGTTCTAGCCAAAGAGACACAAGCAGAAGTCCACTAAGGATTTCAAGGAAGGCTGTGGTTTCCTCACAGTGGTGCTGTCTCTTTTCCTTAGAGCTTTGCTTCCTCCTCTTACAAGAATATTAGGTTGGAGGTGGAACAGCCGTCTTACGATTATGGGGCTAAGGTTGGCAAGGCAGATAAAGAGGAGCCCAGGGCACTGGAGAGATGGTGAGCTGCACACCACCTCAACCTGCTGAGCTCTGCACTTCTCCTCATGTGAGAAAATGAACCCTGTGGTAGCCAGTAGCCAAAGATGGCCCCCAACGGACTACACCTCATGGAACTCAAGTCTTACATCATCCCTCCCACACTGGATCTGGGCTGACTCTGTGACTCACTTAACTAACAGAATGAGGCAGAAGTGATGCAGGGCCAGTTCTAGACCTATGTCTTAAGAAGGCTCAAAAAGCCCTGGGCTGTCATGTTATAAGTCCAGCTACTGCGTAGCAAGCCTACATGGAAGGAGAGGTCCTGAGATTATGGAGAGACAGGGGCCCAGCCAACCTCAAGGTGCCATTTGAGTCAACCCATCTTGAATGCTCCAGCCCCATCTACCATATGCAGCCATATAAGAGAATCTGAGCAAGACCAGCAGAAGAGCCATCCAGCTGAGCCTCAGTCAACCACAGATTCATGAGAAATATTAATAAACTGTTGTCATTTTAAGGCCTTAAGTTTAGGGGTGGCTTGTTGTACAGCAATAAACAACTAGAACAAACCCCTATCTGGGTAAAACACTGTCCGAGTTTCATGAAGACAAACATATTCCCTAACTAAAGTGCCACCTAAAAAAGAAATTAATCACAAATCCCAATAAAAGTCTCTTGCACATTCAGATTTCCAACAAAGATTGTTAATATTCCTGTCCTGGTATACATGGACAGGAATTTCCTCTGGGTATGTACTAGACATGAGATTTTTGGGTTGTAGAATGTGATCATCTTTAACTTTGCTAACTGCCAAACTGTTCTCTATAAACATTCTCACCAAGGATGTATAAGAGTTCCTATTATTTTATGTCTCTGTCACACTTGGTTTTGTAAAGCTTTTTTATTTTTGCCTGATGGATATGAAATGAACCTTTCCTTTCTCTATTTTGTAATAAGTGCCCATTAAACACAACTAATCTGTATAAGGGTGATGAATCTATTAATCATTTTTACAATTAACAAGCATTTAAAAGTAGATGGTTCAACAGTGTGCTGGACCGGGTGAGAACTCTCGGAAAATACATCTGCTATCTGGACAAGAGGCATCATTATACTAATACTGATTCATATTCATTCTCAGTGGCCTAGAGCTTAAGTTAACAAAGTGGCTGAGCAGGTTGGACACCTACAGTCTAATTAAAGAAGGCTATCAATAAAAATAATAATTTAGGGG
>CAUYSK010014643.1:0-22812 GCA_963575035.1 Avahi laniger | reverse complement strand
CCGTGCCTTGAAGGGCGGAGTCCCCCTCCAGTGGAGGCACGGTATGCCGACGGTCCGGTCGCAGCCGCTCAGCCCGATGGACGGTAGTAGTTGTCCAGGACAGAGAGCCGTGCCTTGAAGGGCGGAGTCCCCCTCCAGTGGAGGCATGAATTATAATGAAACTTGGTTTGAAACGAGGCAGGGACAGAGCAGCCAGTGGGCTGAATCGGCACGAGCCGTCCCCTTTGCATGTCTGCCCTGATAACTGGGCCGTGTTTAAGGACCTCTCTGTCTGGTGACCTACATGAAAGCCCAAGGTTGGCTAGTAGGGCACTGCCCCATATGGGTGGCTTTATCTTCGCGTTCATTCCACAGGAAGGTGCACTTGAGCTGCACGTGGGGACGGCCATATGTCCTGGGGAAGGTCCTCCCCACCTTTACCAACAAAGCACATAACTGGGATGCCGTGTTTTCCTGCTGGCACCAGGTGATACGGACTCCATGGTGATTCTACCTGGCAGCCATCTTTCCCCCAGGGATGGAGCCGTTAAGGTAGAGATAGAAGTGAATGCCTTAGCGGAGCTACTGCTCAGACCCTGAATCAAACCAGACAGGCCTTGGCCGTCCTGATGGATGAGGTCCCTCAGATGAGAAAGGTAATTTTGCAAAACCACATGGCCCTTGATCTCCTCACTGCAGCTCAAGGAGAAACATGCGCAGTCGTACATACTGAATGTTGTGTATATATGCTGATCACCAGGAGGATATGTCCTCTACGTTGAAGGAAGTTATGGAGAGGTACAGTCCATCCAACAGTTAATGGAGACCCACTACAGCAGAGGTGGGAATGTCTCTCGTCCTCCTGGTGTTGGACCCTCCTAGTGTTAGGAGCTGCTGGCTGTCGTCTGGTAATACTGTGCTGTTCCTGTATTGTTGTCGTGGCCTTTGTGCCCAAGGGGCCTCCCTGTGGGCCCATGTGCCGGCAGCAAAACCTCTTGCCCGGGGGTAGAATGTGAGGGAAATTGCATTTGTATAGGCAACCGGTTCTTAGGCCAAACTAAGACGACTGCAGAGTGTTTTTTCCAGCCCAGCCCTCCTGGCCAGCCGGCCTTCCGGGGAGGTGTGAATCAGCACATTCATATAACCAAGGCGTTATCTCCCATGTGAACCCGTGTGATCACGCTTTCCCGTGGTGTGTTGCCACCATTGTTCAGAGCCATGTGTAAGCGTTTGCCATGTTCTCGGCCGTGCTCTCGCCAAAGCCGTATCCCCCCGGACAATAAAGAGCATGTCTTACCTGCCCGCTGACACTCCCCTTTTCTTCCAATTTCTGAAGCCTGCGCTGTAGCATGTGCCGGCCACAGAACCTCCCCTCCCACTTGTATGGGGGCAAGGATGTCAACTCATAGAGGATGACTATGGTTGACGGCTTTCTAGCTTCTTTTCATCACTATTGACCAACTTTTAAAATCAAAGGCAAAATTAGTTCTTTTTGCCTGTTCGGAGACTCTCAATCTTCAAATTATCAGCAAAACACGTCGCTGCACCTGCCCTGCCAATCCTCGGCCCTGGATCCGTCCAATCATTAACTTCCTCAGCTCCTGCTTCCAAGCAGCTGAGCACGGGCAGAGAAACCCACATAACTCCATTTCCTGGCGCTCAGACAAATCCACGTCCTCCAACGTCGGCGGGTCCTCCGCGCTCCTGGCGGTCTTTCCATTTGCCCCCGCCGGCTCCGTTTCGGATTTCCCTGACAGCTGTTCCAGGCTGTCAACACGCTCTGCAGTCCCCTCATTCCAAGCAAATAACCTTGCTGCTATTGTCACAGACAGAGTAGAGCTGCTGTCCTTCGCCTCCGTTTGCATACTGACCCACGGGAACACCTGCCTTCTCCCTCCCTTTCTCCCAAGTGGGAGCAGAGTGGTCTCTTCTGGTCCCCGAAGTGAGCATTTCTGCAGAGCACTGGACCCATCTCCTCGGGCATCTCTGGGCACCTCATTGCCTCAGTCCCTTCCCCTCACACTTCAGTGTCTTTAATTCATCGCTCTCTGCACTTTGGCTTCTACCTTTCGATCTGAGCATTTATCCAACTTTTTCCTAATCACTGTGCACACACACACACACACACAGAAACACAATTCTTTAATCATTTCAGCCTCTCGCTCATGCTGCAAATTGCCTTGCCTAGCAATTATCTGTTTACATGACAGTTTTCAACCGGTCCAGTGGTTTTTCGTCGTTATGTCACAGATTCCTTGAAAATCTGATTGAAGCAATGGGTCTTCTCCCTGGAGACACACACACACACACACACACACACACACACACACACACACACACGAAATTCCAGGTTGATCGCAGACCTCCTCCAGGAGATATTACTGCTGCTCATCGATGTTTCTGGTTCGACTCCTCTTGAAGGCACCCTGGGGGGAGACACTTCCTCGCTGCCTGGAGATAAGTCACTGCTTTGGCCAATGAAGTGCAAGTGGACAGGATGTGGGTGGAACCTTTAGGAGCCCGCTCATAATTTGCCGTGCTTTTCCTTTTTTCTCCGTCACCAAAATTACTGAGCTCCAAATAGCGACTGCTCAGTCCTCTCGGGTCTGAGAGAGAGGAGGCGGTGGCACAGAGCACCAGCCGACCCACAGTGGATGTGCAGAGTGGGTGAGAAATAAACCTGGTTGTTCAGAACGTTCGGGGTCGGGGATGGTTGTTTACCACAGCCTGACCCAGGCTATCCTTTCGGATAGCAGAGTACTCTCCATGAGAGGGAATAATTTATGTCAGAAAGATCCTTTCTAGGGGAGTTTAAGCTATCCGCCTTCCTTTTCCTAACCAACACGTTGCTTTCATGTTTTCACTTCTTTTTTTTTTTTCTTTTTCTTTTCTTTTTTTTTTTTTTTTTGAGACAGAATCTCACTCTGTTGCCTGGGCTAGAGTGAATGCTGTGACATCAGCCTAGCTCACAGCAACCTCGAAGTCCTGGGCTCAAGCCATCCTCCTGCCTCAGCCTCCCGAGTGGCTGGGACTACAGTCACATACCACGATACCCAGCTAATTTTTATATATATTTTTAGCTGTCCAACTAATTTCTTTCTATTTTTAGTAAAGACAGGATCTTGCTCTTGCTCTTGCTCAGGCTGGTCTTGAACTCCTGACCTAAAGCGATCCTCCCATCTCGGCCTCCCAGAGTGCTGGGATTACAGGCGTGAGCCACCGCGCCCCGCTTTGCTTTCACTTCATATTGCTACACTTTCTCTTCTCTTTACCTGAAAGATCCTCTTTCTGGCTCTTGCCATAACCCCCTCATCCTTCAGATCTCAGTTTATAAATTACATCCTTCACTGAGGTCCTGCTCAGCCTCTTCCCTTCCTCTGCTCCAGCCCAATCACTACCGTTTAAGAAAGTTGTTTCTGGCTGGGCGCAGTGGCTCACACCTGTAATCCTAGCACTCTGGGAGGCCGAGATGGGAGGATCGCTTGAGCTCAGGAGTTCGAGACCAGCCTGAGCAAGAGCAAGACTCCGTCTCTACTAAAAACATAGAAAGAAATTATCTGGACAGCTAAAAATATATAGAAAAAAAAAAATTAGCCGGGCATGGTAGCGCATGCCTGTAGTCCCAGCTACTTGGGAGGCTGAGGCAGAAGGATCGCTTGAGCCCAGGAGTTTGAGGTTGCTGTGAGCTAGGCTGACGCCACTGCACTCTAGCCCGGGCAACAGGGTGAGACTCTGTCTCAAAAAAAAAAAAAAAAAGAAAGTCATTTCTCTCTTTCACAAAGCACCTCACAGACTGTCTCGATATTGTTTATTCTCTGTCTCTCCTGTTCTGAATTCACAGATTCACAGTGCAGGGTTCTTGCTGTCAACAATGGCTCCTGTACAGCTATAGTCATGCTACTTTAGCCCCATATGAGCTGAAGGGACCACGTTTAAATTATGCACTGTTTTTATTTGTTCGATATGATAAAAACAGAATCATAAGTGTTCTGTAGCAAGTCAAACTTTACACACTTTTCTAAACCACATTAGAAGAAAAGGTTCTAGCTAAATATTGAACAAATGTCCAAATGTTTGAATAAGCATCCTAGGAACAAACCACTGAACCTTGCTATCCACCCGGTCACTATTAAGAGGTCAGCTTGACATTTTGGGTTCTTTTCAGATAACTATGGCCAAGAATTCTTACAACCTTTGGTCCCTACCTAGTTAAATAGTAGTTTTTGTAATTCACTGATAAAGAGTTTTTGTTTTTTTTGCTTTTTTCTGTTGTTTTGCTCAGTTTGTGCCCCAAATGATTCTCCTTTGCAGTGACAGTAAGAACCAGTCCTAAAGTTTTAGAAAGTGTTGAGTGGCTAACCCATTATTATGCACCCAGGGGTAGAGGTATAGCACCTTGTCGCAAAGTAAATAATTGATATTTGTTCAATAAATGAACGAATAAAATCAGCATTATAAAAGTACTAAATATTTGTTTAATTTGACTTTACTGTTTATAACTAATGACCATGAAAGACAGCCACGATTCTAATTTTAAAAACCAAAGTTTTAGCATTTTTTCATCTGTATATAAACATGCTTATTATTTTATAATTTCAGAAAATATGACTTAAAATCAGTGTGTGAGTTTTCTATGTTCATTATCTCTGTATATGTGTTACAGTCCTGAGATTCAGAAGTTGTGGCACTGTCCTTCCAGCATATAACAGATTCTGAAAAAAATTCACCAGAAATCTACACCTCTTCAGATACTCAACTCCATAAGCAGAAGGCTTTGGATCTTCTGAATTAATTGATAGCATTGTTATTGATGAGAACAACCAAACAAAATGTTTTAAAATTGCTATAGACATAAACTTAAAAACAAAAATAGAATTTTGGGGGATTTTCCCCCCATAAACTTTTTTTGTTTTCTTTAAATTTTCTACGTGGCAGTGTGCATTATAAAGTAGTATCTCTTAGAATGTAGAACAGACCACGTTACTCTGTTGCATACTGTGTAATTGGTACATGACAGATGCATTTCTCTATTTATCTTTTACAAAAATCCACATGTGCAACTTAAAGATAACAGGTTTTTTGGGATGGAGCTCGGTGTTTCTTCTTTCTTTTTAAATTGTTTTCTCTCAACTAATTTTTAAAAGGAGATTATCTATGATCTGCTACCCTGCTTTAAAAGAATATGAGTAATGAAATGGTGCTTAATGTCTATAAAATTGGACATAAATATTTGTGTGCACATGTGTATGTGTGCAAGGTACAGAGCTTTTTAAAAATTTTGTGCATATAAGGCAGGACATTTCTCAATTTCTCATCACTACAATGCAGCCTTCAAATAAAAATTACAAATGATGCTTTTCTATTCTACTGGAGAATTGCTGCCAAATACATAACTTCCACAGAAATAGTTGCTATAGAAATGCAAAGGGGACAAATGACACTGAATTATGCTATCAAAAATTGCAACTGAAATAGGGCAGTGTCGAGGTTTATGTTGAATAATGCTGACTCTGGTATCTTGACTTTATGTATACTCTGAATTCTATGTGCTGAGTCCCAAATTGGAAGACCCTTTACTACCAAAAATAACATATCTAAATGAAAATATTTTAGCTGGCATTCCAGATTAGGAAATCAGTACATACCAAAAAAGTTTCCTTTGTATAAAAATGGTAAAATTTAATGAATGATGGATTTAAATTGTGCTAATTGCTTTCCTTTGTTTCGTAGAAAATTTCCCACACAAGATTTGTAGACACCTTGTTCATGAGAGTAAATGCTTGTTCAGGTTTCTACATGTCTTTCATTTAATTTGATAATAAGATGCTAATTTTTAAATAGTGCTGCATGACAGCATTGAGGGTAACATAAACCTTCATGTTTCTTACAGAAAAAATAAGATAAATGTCCTAACAAAACACTTGGCTCTGTTTTTGGCTTTGGTTTTATGCTTTAAATACAGAATTGCAAATAATGTATCTGGTTGATGTGAAGGAAGCTATTACGCTCTTGTAGCCTTTGATCTTGCCAAGTAAGTTTTATAAGAGGGAAAAACTTCTGTCAACTTAAACATTATAGTTTTAGGAAGAAGTTATTGAGGAAGATTGATACGTCCTGTGTTCTAAAACCAAAATAACCCCATTTTTAAAAATAGGATACTGATAAAGTTCAGATAGTTGTGGCCAAAAGTTCTTACAAACTTTCTTCCCAACCCAGTTAAATAGTAGTTCTTCATATTCATAATATAAAATTTAACCCATTCATATTAAATAAAACTTAATTCCTGGTTGCCAGTGTTCATATGATGAGTTTAGAAGGGAAAGAAGAGGGGAGGAGGGGAAGAGAGAATGTTCTCTCAGCAAATATGATAGAACATTAGTCACCTTTCTATACCTTGCTCTTTGAAAATAAATATCCTGTAATTTGAATGAGGCTTCTATTTTACCCTGCTTTAGCAACATTATAATCAAAATATCTGAATTGGCTCTCAGTTAAATTAAACAAGCTTTTCAGATTCAGTTTTGCAGAGCAGAAGGCCATGGGTTGTGGTTTCGGATAGGCAAGAATTCAAAGCCAAGCTCTAAGATTTGCTGTTAACCGTGATCAAGATTTAATACTTCTCACTCTGATTTTTCATCTGTAAAATTAAAAGACACTGATTACACAGTGATCTGAATTTGACATGAATGCTCCATTGAAATGATCTTCGTGAAGGTCACCCATAGTCTCTTAATTTTAAAATCTCATCAATATTTAGCTCTTAACCATATTCGGCCCCTTTGCAATATTTGATTCTTTACCGTTTCGTGATTCTTCAAATGTTTTCTCATTTGGTTTCTGTGATCTACACTTTTCTGCCACTTTTATTCCTTTCTGGGTGTTCATTTTCACTTTTTTGCAAACTCCACTTTCTCTGCTGTTAGCTAATGACCTCTGCGCTCTTTTCCCTTTGAACTCTCTCTCCAGCAAATCACATCCAGCTCTCCTCCTTCCCCGAGGCTTTACCCCTCACCTGTAAGCCAATGATTACCCAGTATATGCCTCCTCCTCACGCCTCTGTCCCCAGCTCTTAGCCTGCATGTTGCTCCTGCCTTTTGGACATCCCTGGGTTGTTCTGGGCTGTTCCGGGCTCTTCTGGGTGCCACCCAAAACTCCCCCCACTTCAACCCAAATTAAAAGCTAGAACACATCCCAGACTCCTTGATCTCCCTCATTCTGCTCTCACGTCCCACCTGTCTGTGACAGGTTATCGGTTGTACCTCTAAAATACGTATTTCTTCTTCTTTCTGCAATCGCCTTAGTTGAATTCCTCATGTGTAGATCAACGGATTAGCCTCCGTACTATTCAGAGCTGTCTAAGTGTTGTAAAAACGGACATTTGCGACAAGTGTTGCAACAAACATCTCAGCAAGTTAGCACGATAAAGATTTACTCCTTGCTCATGCGTTAATCCAGCGCAGGTTGTCAGACAGGATCTGCTTGGTTCCTGGAATCAGGTTTCTTCCACCCGGTGGCCACACCACCTGCTGGTGGCTGGGAACCCCCACTGGACATATATCAGGCAAGCAGGTGAGAAGAGGGAGGCTGGAGTTTGGCTATGGGCTTGCTCTGGGTACCAAGGTGGAGCAGAGACTCCCATTCCAAAAAGGAATCCGGAGACACACAGAGTTCACTAGTCTGCAGCGATCCTGAAATCCCGTGTGGCAGGGCTTCTGAATTCCCCTACCCTGGAGAGGGGGTAAGTTACTTGAGTAAACTTTAATTCTGCTCTTTGCAAGTAATTCCTTTGTCTTTTTCCTCCTCGGCCTAGGCCCTTCCCTGTGGGAGTTCTTATTGTTCAATGATTCCCTCTGGCCCCAGCTGGAATGAGTATAACCAAAAGTTTGAAAGCAAAAAGATGATTTTATAGCTCAAACAATCAAAGGTGTTTTAATCTGGTATTTTGGATTTCTCAACAATACAAGTTCTTCAAAACCTTGGTTGGCTTCTGTTGCCTCTGAGCCTGTGTATAATTCTCAGACCTTTCTCTTTTCCACCCCCCTCTCTCACCCTCTCTTGATCTGATCTTGGCCATAAAACCAAGTTGTGTTGTTCAACTAAAAAATCTTACTGGGACTTGGTGGCCCCACTTGGGATCTGGAAGCAGTTCAATTTCCACTGTTTTTTACTCCAACTCTTTGGATTCTATCATTTTCTATCTGGCTTGAAAACTGGCCAGTTCTTTCTGAGCTCATCTCTTCCTCGAAACACCTTAGCAAAGGAAGCCAGTAGGAGCTATTGCGTCCCTGCTGGGATACAGCGGAACACACCTATAATCCTAGCACTTTGAGAGGCCGAGGCGGGAGGATCACTTTAACGTAGAAATGAGGCAGAAAAGGAAGGTCAGGAGAGCCTGAGTGCAGCCGCTGTGGCCAATACCAGACCCTGACCTCATCAGCACGTCTCCAGCGGGGACCACTCAAGGACGGATGAATTACTAAGCCAGATGCTTTACACACTGTGCTCACCCTTCTATGAAAGCAGTTTATGATTAACCTTTATGGCTGGTCACTTAAGGCTATTTCCTAAAGAGGTT
This sequence comes from Avahi laniger, assembly GCA_963575035.1. NCBI lineage: Eukaryota > Metazoa > Chordata > Mammalia > Primates > Indriidae > Avahi > Avahi laniger. The sequence goes on along the minus strand of CAUYSK010014643.1, from coordinate 14,258 downwards.
TTTGAACATTTAAAAACGTTACCATTGCCCCTTCTTGGGGCAACGTCTGTGGAGTTGTCTGTTGTCTGTCTGTCTCTCTCGAATTCTTCCCAGCATGAAGCCAAGAACCCACTTCACGAATTCAGGGGTTTTTCCTCCCTTCATCGGGGTATCCTCTGCAACAACTTGAGGCCAGGAATTCAAGCCCAGCCAGGGTAACATAGTGAGACCTCATCTCTACGAAAAATAAAAAAAAATTAGCCAGGCGTGGTGGTACATGTCTGTAGTCCCGGCTACGTGGGGTGCTTGTGCCGGAGGGTCGCTTTAAACTAGGTTTTGGTGGTTGGAATTTTGTTTTTTTACGCCATAGCAATATTGCCTTGGCAAAATCGCAAGACCCTGTCTCAAAAAAGAAAAAAAAAAAAAGAGCTCTCACACAGTAATACTCTGATTCTTTAAAAACACATCCCCTAAAGCAGTAGTTCTCAAAGAGTGTTCTATAAAACCCTGGAAATCCCAAAGACACTTCTAGTGGATTCATGAGATTAAATTATTTTCACAATAATACTAAGAGGTATTTGCCTTTTTCATTGTGTTGACATTTGCACGAATGGTGGACAAAACTGTTGGTGCTTTAGCACAAATCCAGGAAAAATTACCAAATTATATCATGTGTCATATCATTGTATGATATCATTGTACACTGTGTCATTTTCATCACCATGATCTCACAGTTTAAAAAAAAGTTTCACTTACAAACGCCCTTATGAAATAGTAAAAATCATTCATTTTATTAAATCTCACACAAATCTTTTAACTATTCTACCAGACCAAAAGGAAAGAATCCGTAAAGCACTTCTGCTCGCTCAAGTACAATGGATGTCTGGAGAAAATGCAATGTGCAAATTGTTTGAGTTGCAAACTAAACTCATCTCTTTTTCATGGAGACCATTTTTACTTGAAAGAACAAGCGATAAACAAAATATGGTTATTCATGCTTGGGTATTTGGCAGCCATTTTCTTGAAAATAAATGAAGCAAGCCTGTCACTGGAAGGAAAACAACCTGACGGTATTTGTTGCCAATGATAAAATTCCAGCTTTCAAGTGAGAATTAGAATTCTTGGATAACTTGTATCTACCACCAGGAGCTTGACAGCTTCTGAATACTTAGAGAGTTTTTTGAGGAGATCAGTGATGATATTAACAAATGTGATTCTTTCAAATATTACATGATGAAATGTGCCAATGGCATGACTCAGTGAAACGATGTTTTCCAAATAATTAATGTGAGATATTACAAAATCATACTTAGGTAAAAGATCCATTTAAAGTGTAAGGAAGCCAATGGATTTTAATGTAATAGAGTATGCAAAGCTCATTGGTATGGTTTTAGATTCTACATTGCAATACTCCTAAAAAATTATCACCTGTTGAGCTGAGACATAGTATCAAAGAATATCCACAATTTCCTGAAAAGACTATTAAAATACTCTTCAAAAGAAGGAATATTGGTCTTCTAACAAGAAACATCTGTGTGGGGCCAGATTTTATGCATTTACTTTGACATATCACAGCAAAGTGAATGAAGAACAAAATGAGAATCTAGATGTTGCCTATTAAGCCAGATGATATAAAGTTCTGCAAAAATGTAAAACAATACCATTCTTCTTACTAATTTTTTTGCAAATACAACTATCATGAAAATATGTTATTTGCAGAGAAAAAGGAATTCACATGCACTGTTGGTGGGAATGTAAACAAGTACAGCCACTATAGAGAATAGTATGGAGGTTCTTCAAAAACCTACAGATAGAACTACCATATTATTCAGTAATCCCACTACTGGGCATTTATCTAAGAAAAACAGGAAATCAGTATATCCAAGAGACATCTGCATTCCCATGTTTACTGCAGTGCTAGTCACAGTAGCCAAGATAGGGAATCAGTCTAGGTGTCCAACAACAAAGGAATGCATAAAGAATGTGTAGCATATAGACACAACAGAATACTATTTGGCCATAAAAAAGAATGAAATCCTGTCATTTGCAGGAACATAGATAGAACTGGAGGACGTTATGTTAAGTGAAACAAGCCAGGAAAAGAAAGTTAAACACTGCATGCTCTCACTCATGTGGAAGCTAAAAAAAAGGTTGATCTCATAGAAGTAAAAAGTGGAACAGAGGATACTAGATGCTAAGAAAAGTATGGGGGAGAGGGAAGACAGGGAGAGATTTGTTAAAGGATACAGAATTTAAATTAGATAGAAGGAATAAGTTCTGGGGGTCTCCACCACTATAGAATGACTGTAATTAACGATGATGTATATTAATAGTTTCAAATAGCTAGAAGGAGAGCATTGAATGTTCCCAACACACAGAAATGATAAACGTTTGAGATGATGGATATGCTAATTACACCAATCTGATCACTACACTTTCCATATAGCAAAACATCTGTATGTACCCCATAAATATTATTATATGTCAGTTTTTAAGAATATATTACTTAGGTTAACATAATCGATTTATTATTTTCAACTGATTAATATTTTTAAATTTGTTTTAATTTTAGTACGGTAAGTCTTGCTGGATATAACCTATACACAAAGGTTTTTGTGATCCACGATAGTTTTTAAAAGGGTAAAGGAGTCCTGAAAATAAAAAGTTTGAGAATCACCATCCTAGAGAAGGGCTCGGAAAAATATGGCCGGTGGGTGAGAACCAGCCCACTGCCTGCTTTGTAAAGTTTTATTGGAACAAAGCCACAACCGTTGGCTTACGTGTTGTTACAGTTGCTTTCATGTTATAATAGGAGAGTTGAATAACTGCAACAGAGATAGTGTTACTCCCAAAGCCAAAGCCTAAGACATTTATTATCTAGGGCCGGGCGCAGTGGCTCACGCCTGCAATCCTAGCACTCTGGGAGGCGGAGGCAGGAGGATCGCTCGAGGTCAGGAGTTCGAGACCAGCCTGAGCAAGAACAAGACCCCGTCTCTACTAAAAATAGAAAAAAATGATCTGGACAACTAAAAATATATAGAGAGAAAAAATTAGCCGGGCCTGGTGGTGCCTGCCTGTAGTCCCAGCTATTTAGGAGTCTGAGGCAGAAGGATCGCTTGAGCCCAGGTGTTGGAGATTGCTGTGAGCTAGGCTGATGCCACAGCACTCTAGCCTGGGCAACAGAGCAAGACTCTGTCCCAAAAAAAAATTTCCTATCTGGCCCTTTCCAGAAAAATTTCACTGATCCCTGCCCGAGAGCTTTGGTTCTCAATCTCAGCTACACATTAGACTCACCAGGAAAACTGTTAAATAATACTAACGCCTACTTCCCTGCAACACATACACAAAGAGCAATTAAATCGTCATCTCTAGGAGGGCTCTCTGAGCATGGATAGTTTTTTTAAAAATTCCCCAGGTGATTCCTATATGCTGCCACAGTTAAGAATCACTGTCTCTCAAACTGTAAGATCTTTAGGTACAAAGCCTGCTTCCCAAGTTATTCCGGAAAATAGCTTATCCAAAAAATTGTCCCCTTTATAACATACAATATTTCCAGCACCTAACATGAGGGTCCTTGCTGCCCACTGGCCAAACACCTAAGTCAATGCACATGTTTTGTGTTTTTTTTGTTGTTGTTGTTGTTGTTATATCAGCACCCCACTGCTAGGTACAAATTTTCATGTCAGGAGAGAACATCTGCTGTAGCAAATACTTTCCCAATTGTAGTGGCTTAACATACAAAAAAAAGCCACCATGCAAATTACGATGCAATTTCCTTTGATGGGGATCTTTGCCCCACATAGGGACCTGGCTGCTTCTAGCAAGAGACTCTGCTATCCCTCAGTGCCTCTGAGCACTCTGCCAGATCCTTCTATTTTCAACCAGTGGATGAAAGGAAAGAAAGAGCCTGGAGGACTGCCTGGAGAAGGCATAAATAACTCCCCATGGCCAGAACTTAGTCATATTGGTCACAACTAACAAAGAAGTTGTACAAAATTGTGCAAAGAAGACACAAAATATAGTCTACCTCTCTACCAAAGAGGATAGCAGGACAGTTTGGTGAATTAGCTTTATTTCTGTCACAACCTTTTTCTTACTAGTCTCCTATATGGAGTATCCTGCAGACCCCTTGAGATAGGTAGAGTCCTAGAGGTTCTATATTCCATGTCCCAGACCCTGTGACTATGGTACACGGAAAGAGGGACTTTTGCAGATGCGATTAATGTTAAGGACCTTGATGTGGGGAGGGCATCCTGAATTATTCAGGTGGCCTCAGTCTAATCCCCTGAGCGCTTAGACTTGGAGAGCAGTTCCGGACTCTGGTCAAAGACAGGGGAAGCTGGAAGAATGGTCAGAGAGGTGCGGTGCAGCTGGAGAAAGGGGGAGGAAGGACTATGGGCCAAAGGAAGGTCGGCAGCCGCTAGAAGCTGGGAATGGCCAGGAAAGGGACTGTCCCCTACAGCTTCAGAAAGCAATGCCGCCCTGACAGTGCCTTCATTTGAGTCCAGCGAGACCCAAGCTGGACATCAGACCTAACTAGCTATAATAAATTTGTGTCGTTTTAAGTTTGTGATAATTGTTACAGCAGCAATAGAAAACTAATACACCCTTCTCTTCCTTGTCCGTATATTAGAGATATTCCTGAAATTTAAGTCTTCATTGGTTATTCGTTTTCTCAGATTTCTTCAGTGGCTTTTCATTCGCTTAATAAATACACATATGTGAGACACTCTTGCAGCCGTCAGGAGTGTCAAACTGAGCGGGGCAGACACAGTTCCCACTTGGATGGAGCTTAGGGTATAGTGACCGCAAGACACAGCCTGAACTCTCTCGCATGCCGTCCACTGCACGATCTAACCCTAACAACCTGCATAACCTGCATCTCTGAGCATGTCTGTCAGGGAAAATAAAAAAGCCTTCAGGCTCTTAATATAATGAACTCATTAAACTTCTAGAGTATTCCATGGCAATTTTTAGGAGCATCCCTGGCCACAGTTCTGCCCTCCCAACCTCTCATCTATCCGGAAAACTCCTACTTCTCCCTTAAGAGGTACCTCGAACATCACTCCACAGAAATAAGTAAGCTTTTTCTTCTAGCATGCCTTCTCTGTTTTTCACAGCAGAGTTCGTACATGCAATTTAGTATTTATTCTTTCCCTGCCTTCCTTATGGTGCTTAACAGCTTCAGAGAGTTCTTAATAAATTTACTTTTAAATAAAGGTTGAGAGTTCTCTTTCATTCATTCATTCTCTCAAAATAAGTTCATCAAAATACATATTTGCCAGAACTTAATTCTGCAGGTAGATTGATAGTACCATAAAAAAGAAATACAAAATAGAAAAAATGGACAAGCTTCTAACACTTTTTTTATTTTTTTGGAATATATTTTCCAGCATGGATCTCCTATCCATTTTAAAGAGCACACCCCACACTGAACATGGATATAAAAGGATTCTTCATGTTTCTCTTTCACAAAATCTGTGCAATTTACTAAAACCGTGTGAAAATATAGAGTATCTGTAATTTCAACATAGACTTGCCACGAATAACCCACCAATGCATTCGGTTTATACAGATCACTTCTTTTGGGTGGACTTGTTTCATATGCCTATAAGAAATGGAGGAAAAATCAGTTTTATAAACATTTCGAGTGTAAGATACTAACATTAGATTGTGAAACTATTTTGTTATAATTTGCTATTAGGTCTTTCTTGAAAAAGAGAGACACTGGTTTGTCTCATGCACCGATACATTTTCACGGCATCATCAAGCACTCCACGAAAGATTCACGTCCTATTTAATTAAGCGGACAAGAATCTTCCCCATAAATTATTAAATTTCTCTGCATCTGGATATTTCATGTTAACCACAGTGAACATTAATATATTTTACACAATATATCTGTTATATAGGAATTGTGATTTGCTAAATAATTTACTGTTTATGCAGAATATTTTTATAAATTATTACTATCACTATTGCAGAAGTTAAGCCAGTCTTTAGAGCCCAATTTTAATATATTTTGAAGCCTTTCTTGAACAACAATTAGTTTGTACCTATTATGTGTAAGGTGCAGAAGGAGATTAAAAAGAATCACTTGTAGAATTATTACCAGTTGCTGGAGAGAGAACAATTTATTTTGACGAGAATAAAATTTATTCTGACCACAGGCTCGTAATTTTCAGTGTACAAATCCCAGGTGTCAATATATGAAGTCTCCCCGAACCTATTCACTTATCTTTTATTATTAAGAGCTCTTGTCTAGAATCTAGCAGGCACTGGATTCCTACTGGCCCTGTGGTCTAGTTTCCCTGCACGCTGAATATTAAAAGTAATTAGCTATTGTCCTCATCCTTACCTCCTAACACATTTGGTTTTCCAGTGGGCATTGATTCTGTATGATGGGGTCTAACCTGCTAACCGCTGTGGCACAGCGTAACTAGGGAATTATCCCCTAGGAGGGGATAATTTTCATCTCTAAGTCAATGATCATTAAAACCAACCACAATACATTGTTAAGCTTAACAAATCACAATGGGAATAGAGACTCAACAAATTGCAACGGTGAAGTCACAATTATCCAGCAATTAAGTTTACAGCTGTATCCACCCTTTCAATAATCAAGGCTACAAATATGCCCACACTTCTTTCTGTGGAACTTAATCTGGAAGGTGTCTAAAGCTTCATTTTTTATTTTTTTTTTATAGGACCCAAAGTTAGATCCCAGAGGAGGTCTTGAATTCAATGCTACGGAGTTTTATTTCTTGTCCGTGGGACACTAATAAGAATAATAGAAAGAGGAATGCCACTGTATCTTTAAAAGAGGAAATTTAATTTAGCAGAGATTTGCAGAATGCAGTGGGCGGTGAAACCCAGCAACAGGGTGGTCAGTTGAGACTACGTCATTTTGTTTGTTTGTCTGTTTTTCAGATCAACAAAATATCTAACTTTTTATTTATTTTATTTTTTTGTAATTTCAGGGTATTATGAGGGTACAAACATTTTGGTTACATTTTATGTCTTTGCGTCACCCAAGCGAGAGTTAGCGGCTTGCCCTTCCCCTCTACAATGCTCCCCGTGTCCTTTAAAACTTTATTTTTTACGCAGGATTCTGAAACCAAGAAAGCAATTGCATCTGAATGAAGTCATAGTGACAAAGCTTATGAAGCAGAAGGAACAGTAATTTATTCACCTAAGTCTAATTTAAAAAAACAAAGTGGGGGGGATGGGGATAATTGCCAAGCTGCATTTCCAAATGTAATATGCTCTGAGCCGTTATAAAAATCTGGCTGCCAGAAGAGTGTCTAGTTTAGTAAATTAGGAACATGTATACTAACAGAAAGCATGACTAGAGGGGCTTTAAAAAAATCGGGAATCATTTTTCTCCCATGATGAGAGTTAGCGGTACTGGGCTGGCTCAGCAGATCGGTGATGCCAGGGACTCTGAGATCTCCTTGAACTTGCTCTCACAATTTCAAAAAGACTTCAAGGATTATATCCTCTAACAGGAAGAAACAGGGTTTACAGGGATAAGGGGTAGTAACAATACATAAAAGTATAAGTTTTGTTAGGAAGTTCCCAGGAAACTTCTGTGTATGTCTTTTTTGGCCATGATTTTGTTCCGGAGTAGAAAGTTGTTCCAGAGAGACAGGAGATGCAGAGAGAAAAATAAAAGCAGCTTCTGACATCCAAATACCGGCCTGACACCTACAGCCAGGCCTCCGTGCTGTGAAGAGCTAGCCCAGTGTTTACAAACAGGCCTTGGTCTTACCCTGCTGGGCACAAACAAGCTTCCAAATCACCAACAAGAGCGACCAAGAGAAAGTGAGAAAAACACCACCATTCCACAATCTTGTCTAAGCACATAAACAAGGTCATTGTGCCAACCACAAAAATCCCAAACATCTTCAAATCCTGGCTCACATGAGTGACTGCTTCTTTCTCAGTTTTGGCTTCAGCCTCACTTTATTTTTGCTGCCTTACAGATGAGATTTTTTAAATAAGCAACGATGGATTTACCCCCACTTCCTGATAGCATCCATTCAAGGGGAAAGCTACTTCCTTGAACCCTCGCCCAAAATCACCCAAGTCTAGATGCTGTAATAATCCTTTCAAACATCTTCTTACTGAAATGCTCCACATTCCCCAAGTGTGTGGTCTCCTTCATTTATCTAGTGATAAATCAACTTGTTCCGTTACAAGTATATACCTGGTGGTCTCCAGTTGATCCACCAACGTTGATAGTAGGTTGGATCAAACAACAGTACTTACCAGTCTATTTTTAACTACAATGATATGCCTTAATATGACATATGTCAACATCCTTGGCTAGAAAAGGAGCCATGATCTAGCGAACAGAGCGCAAGAGGAAAACTCAAGGGATCAGGCCTCTGGTTTGCTCTGTCCGACTAACTAGTTAAGTGACCCTGGGCAGGTCTTCAAAAGGACAGGAGAGGAACTGATCTCACAATGGTCCGATGAACCAGTTAACATTAACGTGTTTGAGAAATGGCAAAACCAAAGCCCAAAGAGATAACTGCATTTTCCTTCTATCTACATTTGATAAGTGGCAGAACCAGGATTTGGACACAAATGTCTAACCCTAGAGTCTAAAATGTTTCCGATGCACCAAACCTGGACTTTTTCCTCCGTGAGTTGACTAAGTCGGTGAGCTAGGACTCTAAAGGCCCTTCATATTCACCATTCAGAGATTCAGTCCCACCAGATCTACAGATGAAAGATACAGGGATAATTCAAGGTGATATAGATTTATGAAGTTTTGAGTTTCAGCAACCCTTTTTCTAAATAGCACAGGCCATGGATTTGATCGACTGTTTGAACTTCCAAATCAAATCCATTTTCAGTCCTTGTAACATAAAATATGACCACTTCACTGAAGGGGTTCCGTGAGAAGTTATTATACAAAGAGGGGCTGAAAAAAGGAAAATTTTGACTTATAAAGGTAGGGAACGTGAGTGGCATGCATTTTCTCCAAATTCAGGGCTAAATTGTAACATCCATGTGGGATCCTTTACAGATTAGCAATAGATAAGCAAATACAATAAAATATCATCAATCACACAAATAATTAAACAAGCACAAATGTAAAATTGTGTGCATTTTATTATCAATTTAGTAAAAGAAATAATAATCATCGCTATTGAGGATTTGCAGTAATATTCATGGAAGGACTGGAGGAAGGAATATCATTCTGTAACTTTCTTTTGGAGGGCCATCTGTGACATGTATCAGATCCTTCGAGATTTTCCCATATCACATGTGACCCATGATTTCATGCTAAACGAAATCACAGTTGTGTGCAAAAAGTCACAAAAATGTAAAAATATTATTTGTGATGGGTGGAAGTTAGTAAAGAGGTTAGTGATGGAAGGTTGGTTAAATAAACTGGTTTATTCATACAATGGAATTCTGTGTGGGTATTAAACGTGAAATGAAAAAACATTGAGCAACATGGTCAACTGTTCAAAATACATTTGTGATGTAAATTACAAACATGTGATTGTGTTTTTGCTTTAAATATGTGTATATATTGGTATAAGTGCTTTTTTAAAAGACAAAAATACATTGAGTCGTTATCTCTGACTGACGGGATTATGGGTGATTTTATTTCCTTCATTTTGTTTATCTGAATTTTCCAAATTTTCTTCCAGGAACGTCTATTACTTTTATAATGAACAATACCACACTTGATCTTCGCCAAAAGGTCGAGAAACAATATAATGAAAAATATATATTAAGTAAAATTTTGAAACAAATACTAATATAACTCAGTCAATAAAAAATATACACTGTTCAGTATTGCAATTACTAAATTCACTTGTCCTTGGAAACAAACAAAAAACTCTGGATAAGAGACAAGCATTTTCCATGATGTGAACTAGCAAATTACCTTCTCTACTTTCAATTTGGAAACCTAGCTTAAAAGAAATACTCTATGTGTAGACTTAAATTTTTAAAAGGCAAAATTATTGAAACATGTATTATTTACCTTATACAATGTTTCATTGTGGTGTTACCTACATGGACTTCTGAGTGTTGTAAAAGCCATTTATTCACTTAGATATTTGCTTTAACATGTTGCACTTTCTATAGTATTTTTTAAACCAGTGCGATGTTGCCAACAAACAATTGTGCAATGATATTTGGAGAAAGATGGTATCAAAGGAGGAGTTTATTTTCAGTTCTTCTTTTCCTTTAGGCATTAAAAAGAAAAAAAAAACAGGAAGGACTCTTAAAAATCATCATCAAAAAATCTATGCCTTATTTAACTGCCTCATTAGTGGTATAATTTAAACCCTGCTGAAATGAGAATTTGGAAAAATAATTTGCCAGCATAGAAAACATTCCAATAGCTACCTTGCATTGGTTGCCTATTGTTACTTAGATTCTTTAAGGTTCATTATCGTATTTAATCCTCGAAGATATCCTGTAAAGCAGATATGATTATCATTGTTTTGCAGATAAAGAAATAGAGGCTCAGAAGCTTAAATAATTTGCATGTAATCACACAGCCAGAAAGAAGAGAACCAGATTTGAACCTGGGTCTCTGACTAGATTCCACAATGAGTCTGTTTTTCTCATTTGTTGCATACTGAGCATCTCAATATGCAAATGTATCATCTGTTGCAAAGTTATTCAAACTCATGATTCTGAAAAACCTTTAATAATTTAGGGAGATACCCACAATATAAAATTTTGCATGTGACCCATGAGTATCAATATGTAACTGGTATTGAGATACAAACAGTGTCACTCTGCAGTAGAATTCAAAGTACAACTCTAAGTCTCCCAGTCTATTTTCGAATTCTTTGCCCCAGTATATCCAACTATTCCCACGTGCTCACTCAGCACAAAGTAGCAATATCGATTGCTCTCATCTTGCCAATGCATGCCAAGTTCAATGTTCCCTCTTAGGCTACAGGTCTCCCTAATGACAGCTCTCAATGCTGGTTGTTCCAGAACCTTCCATGTTGCTGTTTCCTGTCCAATGCTGCTAGAGACTTGGTGTCCATATCTGATGCAACTAGAAGGAGTCTGCCGAGTGGATCCCATCTGCCCGCTCCTTGCACCTGTGCTCGCCACCGGGGCTCCCACTAGAGCCCAGCTAACCCGCAGAGATGGACTCGAGCCGAGAAGCATGCTCTGACCTTTGCCAGAACTTCCAGCACGGACTGTGGCCCAGGCAGAGGAGCTCTTAACTGTGAGGTAAGATAACCTGTGTCAAACCTGGCTAGAACTCCCAAAGCTGCAGCTCTTTGCATTCCCTCATATGCCCACGTCTGTTAGGCGAACTGGTTATCAAAATGACAGGGTTTAGAGAGGTTCCAAGTAAAGTTCTTCGTAAAACCAGGACCAAACTTGCCTTGATGCATTTTTCTATCTATTAGTTACACTTAGTCACACCTTCCTATTCTTTCTCACATGGACATGTCTTCAGACCTCATTGCTGAAATTGGCAGCAGTACCACCGTCCACCCTGCAGGTTTTAATGACTTTTAAACTAAAAAGTAAAAGTGTCTTAAGGTCTTGGTTTCTTCCTAAGAGATTGCTCTGTTCCCGTGGGACGTCTGTGTAAACAGGCTGCCCAGCCATCCTCTGACAGAATCTGAGTTCTATACACCGAAGACGTGCTAGGTAGTAGGGTCATTTGATTGCCTCTGTCTTGGATGCCCTAACTCAGGGCACTTGCATAAAAATACCCGGTTATAAAGCTCTATTGCCTTAGTTTGAGGTGCTATAACAAAAATACGTTAGACTGGGTGGTTAGAAGTCCCAGGTCAGTGTGCCGGCGTGGTCAGATTCTGATAAGGGATCTTTTCCGGATGTACAGTCTTCTCGCTGTGTCTTCCCATGGTGGAGAGCAGAGAAAGAGAAGAAAAATTATCTCTTTTCGCTTTTTTTTTTTTTTGAAATGGGGTCTCACTCTGTCGCCCCAGCTAGGGTGTATTGGCATCACAGCTCACTGCAACCTCAAATTCCTCAAGCGACCCTCCTGCCTAGGATTACAGGCATGAGCCACCACCCCCGGTTCTTCCTGTCACTTCTTATAAGAACACTAATCCCATTCAAGAAGGCTCCTCCTTCATGACCTAATGACCTCCCACAGGCCCTGCTCATCTCCAAATACTATCACACTGGGGATTGGGTGCACTCTGAGGACTGATAAGGACAGACCTCTCCCTGCTAAGTGGACTTCCCAGGATTGAGAAGACAGACATGGTTTTAGGCATATGGGCAGACAGCAGACCAACCTGATCCCCAGACTTTCAGGGGCAGGACTTTCTTCAAAGAAAATTGGTACGGGGTGGGGATGAAGGAGTTAGGCACTGACAGTTGTAAACGTTGGACTCCAATGAGGGGCAAACTGGAAATTAAACACTCCACGGGTTCATGTCAGGCGCGAGGACAGCAAAAAGCAAGACATTCCTGCAACATCCAAGGGTGGTGAGAAGGGAAATGATCGGGTTTTGGAGCCGCAGAGGTATGTAAGGAAGTAACGGCAGCAAGAACAGCTGCAGGTGGGTCGCACCCCAGAGCTCTTCCTGCTGGGGTCTGGACGTCTAATGGACTCCTGGGACAGGCAGAATCCCAAGGGAGAGACACAGATCAGTGTATGGGCACCTGGTCCTCTTAATTTGTAGAAATAAAAGATATATAATTATCCACAGTTATTGCTTCTTTATGTCTTTATAAGTTTTCTGTAATGGGCATGCATTATTTTAAAAATTAACATTATCTTAATAACATAACATATTAATTATATATTAACTTATAGATAAGTTACTTTAGTAGTAGTAGATGAGAAAGGAAACATTGATATGGAACATTTTGCTTCGATATGCTGGAAGAGATCAGCTACAAGGGCTTATGGAGGAAGAGAAAGGCAGAAACCCCTCAAACAAAGCCTGTGTGGTATCACGGGCCCTGATAACGCTACACATCCCTTTGCCTTCTGCAGGGAAGGTTTAGGTAGTGAGACTGTAAATGTTATTTCTGTTTATTCAATGACTGGTCCTGTTTAAAGTATTTTAGATTTATTAAAAAATAATAATAATAATAATAACAATAACCTCTCTTCTCTTTCCTTGGGTCAATCTGGAAATAATAACATCTCATTTATATTTGTGCCAGAAAGGTGCTCTTCTTCTTTTTCAATCAGGAAAAAAACTGTTCTTGTCAATTTTATCCTATATCGCCTTATCTCAGTTGGTCATGCCAGAATCCCGGTGAAACCCGTACAGGTTTTGAATTTCTTTACTTCTGCTCCCTGGGGAAAAGCCATGTTTTACTACATTTAAAAAACTTGCTGCCAAAGACTTATTACTCCTTACATGGGAAATTTAAATACACATGGAGTCTGCACTTAGCCTCTGTTCCAAATAGTACGTTTAATTTTACGTTGACTTTCCTAAAGCCATCTAATGATTTATCTTAGCCTCTTTTATGGAGAAGACATGCTAGCCGCAAAATGCGTGAATTATTCAAGGGACGGAAAACACAATGTTACTATCATTAAAGAAAAATGTTATTACCAAAGCAAAGCACGATTAACATGTACCATTTGTTTATTTATATTTTAATTGTGTTTGGGTAAAACCTTTTGCTTGTAAACTAGCACATGGGGGAAGGAGGGATAAATAGCCTAACCTTCATTCTCACAATAAATTTTTTTTTTTTTCTTTTTGATACAGAGTCTCACTCTGTTGCCTGGGTTAGAGTGCTGTGGTGTCAGCCTAGCTCACAGCAACCTCAAACTCCTGGGCTCAAGCGATCCTTCCACCTTAGCCTCCCAAGTAGCTGGGACTACAGGCATGTGCCACCATGCCCAGCTAATATTTTCTATATAGTTTTAGTTGTCCGATTAATTTCTTTCTATTTTTAGTAGAGATGGGATCTCGCTCTTGCTCAGGCTGGTCTCTAACTCCTGAGCTCAAACAATCTGCCCGCCTCAGCCTCCCAGAGAGCTAGGAGGATTACAGGCGTGAGCCACCGCGCCCGGCTTCCAGCTAATTTTTAAAAAAAATTTTTTTGTGGAGACAGTCTCGCTGTGTTGCCTAGGCTGGTCTCAAATACCTGGCCTGAAGTGATCTGCCCACCCTGGCCTCCCAAAGTGCTGGGATTACAAGCATGAGCTACTGTGCCCAGCCAGTTGCCAGACTTTTTAAGTGAACTTAATTTGGTTTATGCTAGAATGGAGAAAAATAAAGCCACCAATTCATCACAATCTACCTTTTATGGACCACGTTTATGTGTGTGTT
>CAUYSK010014641.1:0-10094 GCA_963575035.1 Avahi laniger | reverse complement strand
TCTACCCACCCCCTTCTCCCCACTCCCACCTGCCTGACAGCTGATGAATGTTACTTCCATATATGAAGGTAAGTGTTGATCAATTAGTACCAATTTAGTGGTGAGTACATGTGATGTTTGTTTTTCCATTCTTGTGACACTCCACGTAGAAGAATAGGCTCCAGCTCCATCCAGGATAACATAAGGGGTAGTTCGCCATTTTTATTTTTTGTGGCTGAGTAGTGCTCCATAGTATACATATGCCACATTTTATTAATCCACTCATGTATTGATGGGCACTTGGGTTGTTTTCATATCTCTGCAATTGTAAATTTTCCTTTTGTTAATTTTCTGCTTAGTTTGTACTTTATTTTCTTGTTCCTTGAAGTGTAGAGTTAGGTTACTTATTTGAGATCTTTTTTCTTTTCTAGTGTAGACATTTATCACCCTAAACTTTTCTCTTAGTGCTATTAGATTTAGATAAAAGTCTAAGTCTGCATCCCAAGAGTTTTGATATGTTGTGTTTTGATTTTCATTTATTCTGAGATATTTTAAAATTTCCCATTTAATTTCTTTCTTGATCTAATGGTTGCTCAATAATGGGTTGTTTAACTTCCACATAGTGGTTAATATTCTAATTTTACTTCTTCTATTAATTCTAGTTTCATTCCAGTGTAGTTAAGAAAGATACTTGGTATGATATAAATCTTTTTAAATTTGGTAAGACTTCTTTGGTCACCTACCATGTGATCTATTTTGAAATATGTTTCATGTGTGCTTGAAAAGAATGTGTATTATGCTGATGTAATGTTCTCTGTACTTCTGTTAGGTCCCTATAGCCTATAGTGTTGCTAAATTTCTGTTTCCTTATGAATCTTCTGTATGTATGTACTATTACTGAAAATATAGTACTAAAAGGACCTATCATTATCGTGTTGCCATCTATTTCTCCTTTCATTTCTGTTAATGGTTGCTGTATATATTTAGGTGCTTTGACATTGATTGCATATATATTTAGAATTGTTATGTCTTTCTGTTGATTTTACCCTTTTATTGATATATATGTGTGTGTGTGTGTGTGTGTGTGTGTGTGTGTGTGTATAATGTACCTCTTTGTCTCTTGACAGTTTTTGACTTAAAAGCTATTCCTTTTCTGATAAACATGGTCACCCATGTTGTCTTCTGGTTACATTACAATGGAATGTCATCCTCTATCATTTCAATTGCAGTCTGTTTGTGTCCTTAAATTTAAATTGAGCCTCTTGTAGATAGGTAGTATACAGTTGGATCTTGTTTTCTTACCATTTAGCCACTATATGTCTTTTGATTGAGAAGTATAATCCATTTCCTCTTAAAGTCATTATTGATAGGCAATAGAAGGACTTGCTATGTCCATTTTGTTAATTGTTTTCTGTCTTGTGGATATTTTGTCCGTCTTTTCCTCTCTTTCAAATTTTATTTGTGTTTTGTTGATTTTTTATAGTGATATGCTTTGATGCATTGCTTATTTTCTTTTGTGTATCTGCTGTAGGTATTTTCTTCATGGTTACAAAAGAGCTTACTTAAAATGTCTTATAGTTATAATAATCCATTTTAACCTGATAACACTTAAGTTTAATTATATACAAAAAGTCCACACTTTTATTTCTGTGCCATATTTTGGTATTATCTGTATATTTACATTCACCAGCAAATTTCATACATTTATATGCTTTAATGTTTACTGTCTTCTTAAGTTCTGGGACTCCCCTTACCATTTCTTGTAATGCAGGTCCAGTGGTAATAAACTCCTTCAGCTTTTGTTTTCTTGTGAAAATATTCTTTTTTACTTAATTTTTGAAGGATAATTTGGCTGGATATAGTATTCCAGTTTAGCAGTATATTTCTTTCAGCACTTTAAATATGTATGCTCACTAACTTATGGCCTGCAAGGTTTCAGCTGAGAAATCCATAAGTAGTCTTATGTGGTTTCTTACATACATTATCAGTTGCTTCTCTTCTCATTTTCAAATTCTCTCTTTGTCTTTGACATTTAACAATTTGATTATAATGTGCCTGAGTATGCATGTTCTTCCTATTTGGGATCCATTGGGCTTCTTGACGCTGGTTGTCCATTTCCTTCCCTGGATTTGGGAACTTTGGGCACTGTTTTTTTAAATAGGCTTTCTTCCTTTTTTCTCTTTCTAGGATTTTCGTTATATATATATATATAATATATGATATATATATAATATATATATAATAATGTGTATACACACACACACACACACACACACACACATATATAGAACAGCTTGTTGGTGTCCTATACATCTCTTAGGCTTCCCCCACTCTTTTTCATTCTTTTTTTCTACTTGCTCTTCTGAATGGATAATTTCAAATGACTCGTCTGCAATTTCACTGATTCTTCCTTTCACTTGATCAAGTCTGCTTTTGAACCCCTCTAGCATGTTTTTCTGTTCACTCATTGCATTCTTTTGCTCTAAAATTTCTGTGTGCTTCTTTTAAATATTTTCTATCTCTTTAACAAACTTCTGACTTTGTCCATGCATTATTTTCTTGAGCTCATTGGGCATCGTTATGACAGTTATTTTGAATTTATTCCCAGGTTATTTATTTATCTCCCTTTTTTTAGGGTCAGATTCTGGTGATAAAATTATGACTTTAGTTGAGTCATTTTTTTCTGTTTCCTCATGTTCCTTGTAACTTTCTCCTAGTCTTTATGGACCGGCATTGTACAGGGAAAGACCTGCACCAATCATCCTGGCTAAATATTCTGGGGGCCTCTAAAGCCTCTCTATGGATATGTTTTCTCCGGACTTGTGTACGTAGATTCCTAATTGAAGGAATTTTCTGAGTATTTTTTTCCAAGAGCATTTGTCCCCCCTCCCCCATCTGTCTGCTGTACCATAGTCACTCTAAAGCAGTAGCACATCACCAGCTCTTTTTTCTTTCTCAGCATCCCCCAGGCATCTAAAGTGTGCTGGGTCATGTCAGTACTCTCAGAGAGGAGAAAGAGACACTACCCCCTTAGGCAGCCCCCTGAAGAGTCAGAATATTGGATATACAATCCAATCTTTCCCTTTCCTCCCCAGAAAGAAGCCAGTTGGTTGTAGTTTACACATAATTATATGGCACTGTGCCAAAGTGAGGAAGCATGGTTAGAGGTGCCACAAATTTTCTTTCCAGCCAATTTCAGTGTGGCTGATTTCATACTCACCTGGGATATACTGCCTGCTTAACTCATGTCTGGAATTCTCACAAAGGTCCATGTATTGTTGTTGAATGGGGTGTCTCCATAGGAAGAAGAGTTTTGGGTCTTTCTATTCTTTCTTCTGATGTTTAGGATTACTGTTTTTAAAGTAAAATTACATCATGTCATCATGTCCTTCATGATAAAGTATACATTATTTTTAACTCTCAATTATAAAATTTAGTATCTATTATGTGGCTTTCCAGTTTCTCCATTGCCTCTATAATATGTAATTTTTCAGCTATAACTTCATAATACCCCTCCAAATCTGTAAATCAAATACAGTGTAGGCAAACAGAATCTACAAAATGATTTCCCAAAACGTATTACTCCAATCTCTACAATTTTGCCTTTTTATCATTCTTACATTAATCTCCTTCCATGTGTTACTCCATCATACTCTTTTCCCACTTTTGGTAAATGTTGACTTTAGGATATTTTCTTAGTGTACATAACCATATCAAATTATCTCCCTACTAATATCTTTTAGGATACAATATTGTTAACAGTGGTTTTAGAACTGTTTTGCTTATTAACCCTAAATAGCTTTTGAAACATACATTCCTCCCCCATATAGTTCTATATTGATAGCAAAAGATAAAAATATACAATAAAATGAAGATAAATTTAAATTTTAAATATTTTCCATAATTTATGGTATTGATATTTTTTATAAAAGTTATCATAAACATAAATATAGCTAGTGGAAATATACCCAGCAGCAATGTTTACCCACCTTCTTTAAAAATAAGCAGATCAAGTTGCTTATTAATAATCAAATATTACAATATTTTTATTCATTCTTTTGTAAATTAATGTATTTTTATGCTTGAAATTGTTTTGGTGATCACCACTGTTATTCTATGCAACAGAATTATGAACATGAAATAAGTTTCTCTTTTATTTTGCTTTGATCAGTGTGTTTGTAATTTAAAAAATGAACAGACTTATTTATTATAATTGATCTAAACAACAACACTTAAATGCAATTAGTCAATATTTGAAGCTTTTTATTGTTTTTATGTTTAATTATTATTGATAATAAAAATGCATGTGGAGCAGTGGTCACAGTGCTGGGCACACAATAGTTGCTCAGTCATTTCAACTCTAACACTTTAGGTCATAGTAAAAAATGTTTCACAGACCAGTTTGACTTTAGTTTTTCTTTGTATATATGTAAACTTCCGTTTATAAACATCAATATACACAATTGCCACAAAAATCACAAAAACACAATTGTCATTTAGCCATTATTAGTGATTTTGCTAAATTTTCTTCTAAATTCTATATCTTTTAGTCTCAGTCATAATTGATTAGTTGAAAGGCATTACAATCCACAGGATACAGTATTCATATGGGTCTCTAATACACAGACATCTGTTAGGTAATAAATCCAGGCATAAATAGATCATCATACTGATTCCTAAGCTGCACAGAGACAATGCTATGACCCAGAATGTTAAGTATACAGCCAGGGTAGAGGGCACTTAGAAACTATATTTTGTCAATAAAATTAGGGAGTACAGGTATAAAAACAGGAGGAGAATTTGATATTAACTAATTTAAATGAAATACATTAGTACCTCCTATTTAATTAGAGAAATGTTTGGAAAATAAGATAGATAAAACAAGACAATCTCTGAAAAACTAAATTTTTCAATGGGGAACATGTTAAATATGGGTTACTTTACCATAGCATGTGAAATCTTTTTTGTTATCTAAATGATTAGGAATATTATTTAGTAATTACTATAGCTAGAGAAGTAGAAAGTAAATGGGATTGTCTGTTTGAAGATTAAATGTCTAAATAATATTGTATGATTTTCAAAATTACAGAAAATCCTGCTTTAATGTATAATATATAAGAAATGGCAAAGCAAAAGTTTTGAAGAGACTAATCAAAAAACCAGTTTGGACAAGATAGCATAGACTTATCTCTTCCTGCCATTAGCCACACTCCTATTTCCAAATACCACTGAGAACCATGGAAATAAAGCAAGAGAAAGCAAAGGGCATATTCTGAAGAAGTAGGAAGATAAAGACATATTGATTAGGGATCCCAGAATTGGAGGAAGAATGTTCAGGTGGGACATCTTATAACCCCTAATTTGAAAACAGAAGGTCTAGCATCTTCTAATCTTGAACTTAGTAACAGAAAGCAGTCTGGGTAGTCTCATGCTTTCACCCGGCCAAATGAGTGTCCCGCAAGTCCAGTGGTATGAGAAAGGGGATATCAACCAAAAGCACAGCTGACAAAAAGCAACCAAATCAACTGTCTCTCGTACAGAGACACCAGTTGGCCAGGAAGTCCAGAAAAAGACATTCTACCGCAGTAAGTGCCTGGCCAAGAAGTGCTATTCTTCTTTGTGAACCAAATATTCCTTTCTCCTGACTACAGACACAGAGCAGCTGAGCAACTTCTGTAGGGGAATTCCACCGCAAAAAGATGCCCATAGTGGGCAATACTCTTTGTCCTCATGGACTATAGAATTCCTTTCCCAAATAGAGCTATTGGGTAGACAGACAATATTGGGAGTTAGATAACCTCAGAATATTTGTTCAAGGCTAGCAGGCCCACTTCATCCCATAAGCCCAGACTGAGCTATATGTCAGGTTATTTTATATTTTCATACATATATGCTCGATCACTGTTTATTGACATAAGCATCCATTTTTGAGTGATTAGCAGTGGTATCTTTGTGAAATATTAAGTGACCATGAATGTATAGGCCTGTTTTACTTCCCATTCTGTTTCATTACCTTATTTTTATATTTTTAACCAATAATATACTATCTAAACTAGTGTTTCTTTACAGAAAGTCTTGTGCATTCACAGTGTTAGTCCTTCAAATTAATATTTTAAGTTAGTATTGGCATTTCGGATCCTTTGTATTTCCATATCCATTTTCAAATAAGCTTGTCAGCTGACATATACACATACAAAGTACCTCCTGAGATTTTATTGAGATTACATTGAATATATAGACTAATTTTAAGAAAATAATACCTTAATACTGAATCTTACAAAGTATAAATATGGTATTGCTCTACATTCTTTAATTTCTCTTTTCATTTCCCCCAACAATATTCAGTAGTTTTTTATTATAGTGGTTTTTCACATTCTTTATTAGGTTTATTCCTAGGTATTTGGTTTTTATTCTATCATAAATGATATTATATTCTCATAGAAAATTCTGATTATAAGAAAGTTGTTTAAAGAAATAAAATAGATAATTATATATTGAATAAATATCCAGCAGCCAAAATTCACTTATTCATTTTACTTGAAAATATTTGGAAGTTCTTTTAAATTTTCTCTGTATACAATTATGATATCAGCTAGTAATGAGTTTTGTTCATTCCTTTTCAAACTTTGTACCTATAATTCTTTTTTCTTGTTAAATAAGAATTATAATAATATATTAATTTGTCCTTAATTCAGTGGGAAAATAGTCACTATTTCTATGTTAAAAATGATATATCCTCAAGGTATTTTGAATATATTCTTCATTAAAAGGAGGAAGTTTCTTTTCGTTCTTAATTTCCTAAATTTGCTTTTTATCAGAAATAGGGGTTGAATTTTATAGAGTAATTTTTTGCATCTATTTAGAGAATTGTATCTATACACATTTTTCTTCAAAATTTGACTAACATAGTTGACTAGATTGAATTTTTAATATTAAACCACCCTTGCTTTTGTTGAATGTAGGTAGTAGGTATATGAGCATTCTTCACATATGTCTTTCAACTTTTTTTCATATTAAAAAATTTTTAAATTAAAAGTTATGGAAAATATGGAGTTTGGAGGAAATGGGAAATTGGAGTTACATTCTTGGTTAGTGTACAAGGTAGGTTTATACATTTAAACATGGCTACATAGAGAAAACCACAGGCCACAGCACAGAGGGGCTGATCTCTCACAGCATGTGAGAAAGGAGATTGAAAGTCACCTCTTCTGTAGGCAGATATATGCAAGAGGAGGATATGTAATGTTTGGAGCCATCCATACATTTTCTGTTTCTCAAACTCATAAATCAGTTAAGTCATACTTTCCCTCCTGGAGAGATGTGAGTGAAGGGATAAATGGAACCCTGCAATGATATGTTTTTGGAATTCTTTTTTCACACAAAAGCATGATGAAAGAGAATACATATCCTTTCATAATAATTTCATTTTACATGTTTCGAAGTCATCTTAATATACCCTAAAATTAACATATAATCTCTTTAAATATGATATTTCACTCTTCTGGTGAAATCGCAATTCAAGTATTCAACGTTGAAACATTTTTTAAAAATTTAAGCCCATATCTAATCCATCACTAAGTTTGATGTAAACTTTACCTACTAAATAGTATTTTAGCAATGTTATATTGTAATATTTTATAATGAGAATTTAAAGTTATAGAAAACTATGAAACAATATTTTAACAATACAGAGATGCCTCGATTTTGAGTACTGAGGTCTGGCTCATCATGAATGTTTCAGGGATAATATTAAATTTGTTTTCCTAGCAAGCTTGAGTCCAAAGGAACCAAAGGAATCTATCTGTATAGATATTCTTAAATGCAACTCCTATGTCTGGTAGATTTCCAGTTTCTCAGCCAATAGCGGTGATGGTATTTTTTACTTTTACATTTCTCCTCTTGTATAATTTATAATTATACCTCTGAATAAACTATTATCAGACTCCAGGGCCCCTAAAATAGCCTCCTAACTAATCTACACTAGTCTGTTCTACCTCTGTGTTTGGTATTCATTATCTTTACTGTGGCTGAAGGATCCCTTAAAATTAGGTCAAAGTACTTCACTATCTCAGCTTATAGATATCAAAAGCTCCTAATTGCTTTTAAGGTGCAGGCAAAATGCATTAATGTGGCCTAATTAATCTCTCAACATATTCTGTCACTTGTCTTATTATCAGCTTAACCTGTACTGCGCATGAATTTTATATCTCTGCTAAGTTTCTCATCCTTCCTCGGCTTGCAGCTAAGAGATAGGGAAAGGGGGGAAAGTGGAGCAGGAGGAGGAAGTTGAGGAGAAAGAAGAAGGAGGCAAGAAGAAGAAGAAGGAGGAAGAGAATTAGAAGGTGGAGGAAGTAAAGAAAAAAGAAGAAACAATCATGATAATAAGTGGTGAATGTGATTCTTGAGATATGAAGAAAGATCTATGTGAATAAAAATGTTAAACAATATATATTAATATTTCAAAGATTGAAGGGAAAACAAATGGCCCCACACTGAAACTGAATAGATATCTACTCAGATCCATCTGATCCAAACCAAACTTTTGTGAAGATCTTTGATAGATTAGAAAAAATACGTCAGTGATACGCTGAACAGTGGATTGCCTTGTAGCAGCCATTCCACACAGTTCACGTTGCTGGCATCATGGTAACTACCCAGTAGGGTTTTCTAATAAACCGACTATTTAGCATCTTGCTTGTCTTCCTAGTACCTTCATTTACATTTTAAATTAGCTTTCCAATCCTTCATCTTTCAATTCTTCCTTGGTGGTAAAATGCATCGTGTCTTACACATACACACACACACACACACACACAAAAAACAAACGAACAAAAAAAACCAAAGCAAACTTTTCTACTGTAGAATTCATAACATGTTCTTTGTTGAAAATGCTAAAGCTGTTAATCACAGATCTCCCAAAGAAGGTGCTAAAGATATTTTTGAAATATGGTATGGAAGTAGAACTACCTCTCCCAAATAGAATATTAATATCTTTTCTTGAATCCATATTTTCCCCCCTTTGGAAAGAGCACAGGTTAATAGTTTACAATGGGGTATTTTATCACAGTGATGGTGTATAAAGCCATAACCCTTTTCTTTTCATGGTAATCTCTAAAATTATAAAAAAAGAAAAAATAAAAAAGAAAGGAAAAGAAACATACACAAAAAAAAGAAGAGAAACTCAATGGAGGCTACAAATTTTTCTTCATTTATGTTCACAAAATTTTATATAAAGTATGAAGACACATTTGTAATTCTAGTTCTCTAAAGCAGCAGTCCCCAACCTTTTTGGTATCAGGGACTGGTTTCACGGAAGACAATTTTTCCATTGACCATGTTGGAGGTTGGTTTCAGGATGATTCAAGTGCATTACATTTATTGTTAAGTCAAACTTCTCTGCTGATGATAATCTGTATTTTTTTATATATAATTTTTTTATTTCAGGATATTATGGGGGTACAGATGTTTAGGTTATGTATGTTGCCCTTACCCCCCCTCCACCCTCCAAGTCTGAGTTTCAAGCGCGTCTGTCTCTCAGATGGTGTGCATCGCATTCTTTGTGTATGAATATGCCCGTCCTTTCCTTCCGACTTCCCCGTCCCCCTTGCCCGACATCCAATAGATGTTATTCTTATGTGTGCACTTATGTGTTGATCAGTTAATATTAATTTGATGGTGAGTACATGTGGTGCTTGTTTTTCCATTCTTGGGATATTTCACTTAGTAGAATGCATTCCAGCTCTATCCAGGAGAATACAAGAAGTGCTATGTCGCCATTGTTTCTTAAAGCTGAATAGTACTCCATGGTAAACATATACCACAGTTTATTAATCCACTCATGTATTGATGGACACTTGGGTTGTTTCCACATCTTTGCAATTGTGAATTGTGCTGCTATAAACATTCAGGTGCAGGTGTCTTTTTTATAGAGTGCCATTTGATCTTTTGAGTAGATGCCCAGTAATGGGATTGCTGGATCAAATGGTAGTTCTACTTGTATCTCATTGAGGTATCTCCATATTGCTTTCCACAGAGGTTGCACTAATTTGCAGTCCCACCAGCAGTGTATGAGTGTTCCTACCTCTCCGCATCCACGCCAACATTTGTTGTTTTGG
>CAUYSK010014640.1:0-73575 GCA_963575035.1 Avahi laniger | reverse complement strand
TATTTTAACAATGTTCACCGCATTTTCACGAGGAGTAGATTCCATCTTCAGAAACCACTTTCTTTGCTCATCTGTAAGAATCAATTTTGCATCTGTTCAAGTTTTGTCATGAGATAGCAGCAATTCAGTCACATCTCCAGGCTTCATTTCTAATTCTAATTCTCTCACTATTCCCACCACATCTGCAGTTTTTTCCTCCACTGAAGTCTTGTATTGCTCGAAGTCATCCATAAGGATTGGAAACAATTTCTTCCAAATTCCTGTTAATGTTGTTAGTTTGACTCCTCCCATGAATCATCAATGTTCTTAATGGCATCTAGCATGGTGAATCTTTTCAGGAGGTTTTCAATTTTCTTTGCCCAGATCCACCAGAGGAACACTGTCTCTGCCTGCTATAGCCTTACAAACTATATTGCTTAAATACTAAGATGTGAAAGTCAAAATTACTCCTTGATCTATGGGCAGAAGAATGGATATTGTGTTATCAGGCATGAAAACAACATGATCTCCTTATGTGTTTCCATCAGAGCTTTTGGCTGACTAGGTACAATGTCAATGAGCAATAATATTTTGAAAAGAATCTTTTTTTCTGAGCAATAGTTCTCAACAGTGGGCTTAAAATATTTAGTAAACCATGCTGTAAACAGATGTGCTGTCATCCGGGCTTTGTTGTTCGTTTCTAGAGCACAGGCAGAGTAGATTTAGCATAGTTCTTAAGGGCCCTAGGATTGTCAGAATGATAAATGAGCAGTGGCTTCAACTTAAAGTCACCAGCTGCATTAGCCCCTAACAAGAGAGTTAGCCTGTCCTTTGAAGCTTTGAAGCCAGGCATTGACTTCTCCTCTCTAGGTATGGAAGAGGCATCTTCTTCCAATCAAAGGCTGTTCTGTCTATACTGAAAATCTGTTACTAGTGTAGCCTCCTTTATCAGTGGTGTTATCTAGATCTTCTGGATAACTTGTTGCAGCTTCTCCATCAGCACTTGCTGATTCACCTTGTACTTTTAGGTTATAAAGATGGATTCTTTTCTTAAACCTCATGAACCAACCTTTGCTAGCTTCAAAATTTTTTTCTGGAGCTTCTTCACCTCTTTCAGCTTTCATAGAATTGAAGAGAGTTAGGGCCTTGCTCTGGATTAGGCTTTGGCTTAAGGAATGTTGTGGCTGGTTGGATCTATCCAGACCACTCAAACCTTCTCCAGCACAGCAATAAGGCTGTTTCACTTTCTTAGCATTTGTGTGTTTACTGGAACAACACTTTTAATTTCCTTCAAGAGCTTTTCCTTTGCATTCACCACTTGACTAACCATTTAGCCTAGAAGCCTAGCTTTTTGCCTTTTGGCTTTAAACATGCCTTTCTCACTAAATTTAATCATTTCTAGCTTTTGATTTAAAGTGAGAGACATTTGACTCTTTCTCTCACGTGAACACTTAGAGGATATTGTAGAATTATTAACTGGTCTAATTTCAATATTGTTGTGTCTCAGGGAATATAGGGAGGCCTGAGAAGGGGGAGACAGGGGAATGGCCAGTCAGTGGAGTACTCAGAACAGACACAACACTTATCAATTAAGTTCACTGTGGTGCCCCCAAACAATTACAATAGTAATATCAAAGATCACTAGAGATCACTAGTCCTGGATCCCCATAACAGATATAATAATATTAAAAAAGTTTGAAATATTGAAAGAATTACCTGTTACCCAAAATGTGACACAAACTGAGCATATGTTGTTGGAAAATGACTCCAATAGACTTGTTTGATGCAGGGTTAACACAAACCTTCAATTTGCAAAAAAGGCAATATCTGTGAAGTGTAATAAAGTTAAGCATAATAAAACAAGGTAGGCCTGTACACAGACATTGTAGGTGTTCCATAAATATTTTTTTGACGAATGAATATGTTTTTTAAACAGTTCCTCATATGTACCATGTTATGACATGAGCTGATGGGAAAGAATCCTTCACTCTTCTGCTCTAAACACAGAATAAAATATGGCTAACCCTTATTTAGGTATGTAGCTGAGTTTGAAATCAAGACAAAGAGTCCCCTAAGTATCAGAATTAAACAGGGAACCCTAAGCCAGAGTGCTAAGCAGAGTCTTATACCCAAACAGCTCATAGAATTGTTGGGCCAGATATGGGCCTTAAATGCTGGGATTGATTCTAATTACCTCCCTGGAAGGAGAGTACAGCCTTCAGGCCCCAGGAGGAAAGCTTAAACTGAGCCATTTAGATAAATCCTGGAGTCCTACAGAATTGTGCTGACTTTGAAATGGAGTCTCAGGGAACTCTGCCCATCAGCCCAGGTAAACAACAAGAAGGTTTATTAGTATTTCAGGGTCATGAATGAAAAAATACCACCTGCAAGAAATCAAGACCCCAGGTGTGTGCTATGCACAGATGGGAAGTCTGAAATCACATTGCCTGTATGGAGGAATCTGAAGCTGAGAAATCAACCTAAGAAGGGATTCGATTCTTTTACTCAAGTTGACACAAAAGAGGAGTACTCCGTGGACTACTTCCCCACAGAGGACTCTTCAGTCAAAAATCTTAAAACAGAGAACGATGTGTGAGAGTCAACAGATGAAATAGGAGCCAAGGCTTGAAAGAGTAGAATAACCTTAAAGAGATGTTTGCAAAACATGTTTAAAATGTTCAAAGGGGTGAAGGAAAGATTATAAACCATACAGAAATAACAATAAGAAAAAAAAAACACAAGGGTTTGAAAAAATATATTAGGAAATTTAGAAATCGGACATCATGTTCTGTCCCAACTCAGGCCGCAGTAAATCTTCGTCCCTCTGGACACTCATGCCACACTTCTTCAACTTCAGTCTCCACTCTTTTGTAGTCTCAGCTTAAATGTCACTTTGTAAGGGGACCCTTTGCTGCCCTCTGAGATGCTGATTTCCTCTGTTATGAACTCCCATGGCTTCTTCACCTCTCGTTTTAGTAGCACTCATCACAGTTATGATTTCTTGTTCAATGCGCGTCTTTGCAGGGTCAGGGTAAGCCCCGTAATGGCAGGCGCCCTTCCTGCCTGTTTCCCACTTACGCACGGTGCCTAGCGCAGTGTTTAGCACAGGGAATATTGACAAAGCAGCTACACACCTGGGATCATCCCAGCTTACACCTGCTGCCTCAAGTAATTAATAGTCTTTTTCAGTCTTCTTCACCCAATTTGAGTAATAAATTGTACGAATACCCTAACTGTGGGCCGATTGCTTTATGAACCGCAATGCTAATTCACTGTCTCCCTCTATTCCTGCCACTAAAATCTCATTGAGACTCCTGGTTTCTTTGATTCCTCTTGCTTTCTTCTAGTTTACAAACTCTCCCCAGACCTCTTTTAGCTGTCTTTCTTACCTTGCTAGTTTAGACTGAGCTCTTTCTTGAAGAGTACCCTAAATCTCACTATCCCCCCTTTTTTTTCCTGTGCTGCAGCCATGCAAATCTCTAGGTCTAGAATAATCCACCCAATTTCTTTGCTGCTTTACCTGAATTAATGTAACTTGTCATTTTTCTCTAGTGGCAAAGTGAGTTGATGTCACTGCAAGTTCATAGTCTCCGATCTCAGCTGGGCCCTCAGGGCTTCCCAGTAATGCTCCCACGTCTCTGCTGTCTCTAAAATCCTGGCGAACCTCAGACGTGGCTCTGCCCTAGCACTGATCTGTGTTTGTGAATCTGTTTTTCCCACTAAACACAATTCCTTGGGGACGGGGCCCTTCTTTTATTCATCTCTACTCTTCTAGCGTCTAGCAGATTTCCTAGCACACATTAAGTGCTGGAAATAAGTGCCTGATAAATGAATGAATGAGGACTGGAATGAATACAAAGGCACTAATGCAAGAAGCATAAGTAGGAAAAAGGAAGTTCCTCTCGATATTCATATTGTGTAACAAGATTAGCACCCAACTTATAAACTTTTAAAACTATGGCAAAAAAGCAAGTGTATATTATGTTTCTTATTTATGAGGTCTATAATAAGAAACATAATAATAATTAAGATTATAGATACATTATAATAGAATTTAACTGTATTTTTTTGCTTACGTCTCACTGGCCCCATATACCTCTGCGGTACCTGTTCTGAGCTGCCTAAAAGGCACTGAGACTCAAGGATATCTAAAAATTTTGTCTCTGGAGGTTGCCAGTTTATATATTCCAAATATAATCTCAGCCTTATGAAATTTTTTCAGTTTTACTGAGTTGCTCTAGTTTCTCCCCTAGGAAAATCTCCTACCTACATCTATAACCATCTGGGCCATTACATACAAATATTTGTCATAATCCTAATCCTGTGTCCAGTGTCTGTTGGCCCTATCCTACCTCTGCTGACTTCCCTGTTCTTGTTTTCTAGCTCTTAACCATTGGTAGTTTTAAAATTTTCTGTTTTCTCTCCTTATACCTACTATGGAGATTCCTAGATGATTCGTAATTTGGCAACCATGAGGCCTTTATCTCTTTGATCTAGATTAATTCTTATCGGTACAAATCCAAGCCATATCTCAGTCCAACTGAGATATCTTATAGCAATCATAATCCTAAATATCTAGGAAATTCAAGAGAGGCAACAAAAGCTTTTATGTGACTATATTCCTATTTTTGTTTTTGTTTTTGTTTTCTTTTTTTGAGACAGGATCTCAGTCCATTTTCCAGGCTAGAGTGCAATGGCATCATCATAACTTACTGCAACCTCAAACTCCTGGGCTCAAGCGATACTCCTGCCTCAGCCTCTCAAGTAGCTGGGACTACAGACATGCACCACCACACCTGGCTAATTTTTCTATTTTTTTGTAGAAACAAGGTCTCACTATGTTGCTCAGGCTGGTCTCAAACTCCTGGCCGCAAGCAATCCTCCAGCCTCAGCCTCCCAAGCAGCTGGGACTACAGGCATGCACCACCACACCTGGCTAATTTTTTCTATTTTTTTGTAGAAACGGTCTCACTATGTTGCTTAGGCTGGGCTCAAACTCTTGGCCACAAGCAATCTTCCAGCCTCAGTCTCCCAAAGTGCTAGGATTACAGGCATAAACCACCACACCTGGCCTTGAGTATATTCTTTGTCTCAAAATCTAAAAAAAAGAAAAGTACTTATAGTTCACCAAAACATGTTTTCTCATTAGGATTTAGGGTAAACAATTGTCCAGCAACTCAAGAAGTGTGTTTTTCATTGTGGTAATGTTAAGTAGTGACCATCACTGAGGAACAGCTTAAATTCACCCAACTGAGGAGATTCTATTCCTAGATCCTGCTATTCTGCCAGCAAGAAACATAAGCTGGAGAGAGAAGGGTTGAAATTAGAGACTGCCAAGTAAACTTTGGCAACTATGTGGGCCACATCTAGGTGTACTGAGGAGAAAGGCCATTTTTATATGGAACAATGTTCTTCTTACTCAAATGTCTGTGCTATTATGCTTCTGCATTTTCATATTAAATATGTATTACTCGTATCTAAAATGTGAGAGGCACAGTGATGTAGTGGAAAGAGCATTCAGACTGAACTGGCTTTCTAATTGATTCCGATATTTACTAGGTGTGAGACCTTTGGCAACCCACCAAATTTCTCTGAGACTATGTCTTCATCTATAAAATGGGAACAATAATACTTCACTGGGTTGTTAAATAGTAAATTTAAAAAGATGTTCAAAGTACCTAACAACATCTGGCACAAAATAGGCAGTTATTTAAAACAAGTTTTCATTAAAGTTGTCATTCCATTATTTGTTTTTGTCTTCTCATTCATCCATATGCTTGGTCTCAGCGCTTCAAGTTGGAGAAGGAAGTTAAATGGAGTTTTAGTTTGAGAAATGTAGAATCAGGCTGGTTTGCCAATAGGAATAGACTGCTTAGATGAATCTATTTGATTTCAGGATGATGTCCAGCCTCATCCTTCAGCAGCGTGAGTACTGCTTGTTCCAGAAGTGCACTGCTGAAAGACTGGAGTCAGACAAAGTCAGGTGTGGGTGTCTGGAGAAATCCATGCCAGGACACAGTTTTGGAAACAGGCTCATCCAGTAACATTTGTTGCTCTTCTGTGCAGAGAAACTTGACTAGACAATGTGAAGTGATGCAAAAGAACAGATCAAATAATAGAACTTTATGGCATCGAAAATGTCTTATGTTTGGACTTGACTTTCAAGATTTTAAAATATTATTAAGGATCAGAGTTCAATGCCTTCACTTTATGGATGAAAAAACTGAGGCTTCTAGAAATTAAGTAACTTGCCCAAGTTAACAAAGCCAGCTCTCTTTACTGATAATCTAGTACATGTGCCCCTAAACCCTTTCGATGACATGATTTCTGCTCCATGTACAAATTTAGGGAGAAGTTGTCCAAATTTTACATAAGGACAATTCAAAAAGATATATAAACCAATGTAATCACTTCCAGTTACATAAAGAATGTTAAATTTATTATTATCAAAGATTTCCTATAAAAATGTTTGCAAGACCACAAATTATTCTCTGTGATTTGGCGGGGAATTCTTGGTGCCTAAATGGCAAACCCTCCCCGTAGAATCTGGATATCCCCAGAAGGAATGCCGAAGTGATTGAAGTGGCTGGACTCCGGGCGATGAGTAATAGACGGTCTCCAGCAAGATCTTAGTCTGGCAGCCTGGATATGAAACCCCTAAGAAGTGTCTAAGAGTGGGATACGGGGATCGGACAGAGAATCAGAGATTGAGAAGTTAGGAGAACAGAAAGCAAGCGACGGAGCTGGTGGTAGAGGCTATGTTGCCTGTTTGTTTTTCGAATTTCCTAGGATTCTTAACAAAATTTTATAAAATCCTCATTTCAAGATATAGGAAAAGAAAACAGTTTCTTCTAAAAAACTTTAAAGATAAAATTTTTACTCTCAAAGAAAAGTCGAAGAGGCCTAATAGGTTGATTGAAATTTGCCATACTTTCTGAAATTCTTACTGGAGAAGGGCAAAACCTAGCTATCCCTCTCAAAATTCTTATGTGGAGTTTCTGCTTTCTTTTCTTTCTGATTACTTCATAGGTACTGGTTTATAATACAGTGTGAGAAATGAAGAAAGAATCTGTATTAATAAGCATGTTTTTATAACATCTTTGATTTAACTGTGAAATTGTGTCTTCTGCCTTTCAAATCTCATCGATTTTGCATATATTAATATTATGCCAGGACAAGGGAAGAGATAGGTGTATTGTGAGATATAGGAAAACCAGGCAATCAAGATTTAGAATTATAGGTCAGCACACTGAGGGTGAAGGAGTTTGTAGTAAAGAAGTACTTGAGCAAGTGTAAACGGCACATCTAGGTTTCGCCAGCCTGTGGGTATAATGCAAACATTATGAGGCTTGCAGCCACCAACCTGCCTTTAGCCCCCATACCATTTTCCTAACTTTGTTTCTTATGATGCCCCAAGAACTGTTCAGTCTCCTTCCTTAACAGACCTGTATGCTGCCACTTATGCTGACAGATCCCTCTGCATGAGGTAGACAGTCTCTCTCAGGAGCTTCAGAACTCCAGCAGATCCTCCGCTGGTCATACTGCTCCACCATATGCCAACCTCTAGGGAGGGGGCGTTCTTCCCCACTTGCTCGCTCTGTCCTAAGCAGGAACTGGCCTTTCCTCCAACCCTAAAACCTAAATAATCGCTAGGCCCAAAGAGAAGAAATCTCCACTCACCTGAAAACTAAGGCATCTTCCTAAGGCCCTATTGCCTATCCCAGGATCTGCCTCTTCTTAGAGTTCTTGAAATCGGATTGTCCATTTTCTTCGGAAGAAACCTATAATCTTAGGGTGTGGACTTGCCCTATGAGTCCTAGGGATATGGGGCTCATATAACAAAATGAAACAGCTCAACATCAGAAAATCTTAAGGGTTCACTTACGAGCTACTCAAGGTGCCACATTTCGAGGGTATGATTGGCCTAGGGCAGTCAGTGGCTTTCAAACTTCAGTGTGTATCAGGATCATCTGGAATATTTATAAAACAGAAATTGCTGGGCGGGCGCAGCGGCTCACACCTGTAATCCTAGCACTCTGGGATGCTGAGGCGGGTGGATCGCTCAAGGTCAGGAGTTTGAGACCAGCCTGAGCAAGAGCGAGACGCCATCTCTACTAAAAAGTAGAAAGAAATGATCTGAACAACTAAAAAAAAAAAAAATATATATATATATAAAATTAGCCGGGCATGGTGACACATGCCTGTAGTCCCAGCTACTTGGGAGGCTGAGGCAGAAGGAATGCTTGAGCCCAGGAGTCTGAGGTTGCTGTGAGCTAGGCTGACACCACGGCACTCTAGCCCGGGAAACAGAGCAAGACTCTGTCTCAAAAAAAAAAAAAAAAAGAAAAAGAAATTGCTGGATCTCAACTTCAGATCTTCCGATTCAGTAAGTCTGGTGTAGGGCCTGAGACTTTGTATTTTTCACAAGTTTCCAGGTGATACTGATGCTGCTGGGCCAGGAACCACATTTTGAAGACCACTGGCTCTAGTGTAGATGAGACCTGCAGAAAATCACAACGAAATGCAACAGTCCAACATCAGAATGTCTGGACCACTCAGTGATACATGCTGCTCCAGTAAGTGTCACGTAGTGAGGGTACATTTGGCCAAGGAATGTAAAACTATGTTGTAATAAGTTGAAAATTCCCTTTATCTTAAAAATTGACAACATTTCAGAGAAAATACCACAGTGTGAGGTGGCAAATCATCTCAAAAACTAGCAAGCATCCCTATGGCATCAACTATATTCAGATTTTCACAGAGAATAAAGAGATCCACATAAAATATTGGTCTCTTCATCCTATTGGAATACTATCTTTTCCCCCTTGGACATCAGGGAAAGAATTAAGTATGTTCTTCTCTAAAGGCCCTTTCCTAATAGCTAATCCTAGATTTAGCCCAGACTCTGCTTAAATGTAAGTTGAAATCAGTTTCAATAAAGAGAATAGATAATAATGGTATTATTGAATAAATACAGTTGTAGATAACAGAATAGTAAGAAAAATTAGCCATTTATATTCTTTTCTTATATGGGATGATTACATCACTTAAATAACATCACTGTTTATTATCATAGATTTGCCTGGTCTCAAAAATGATGTCATAATAATCAGTGATACCTAGAAAGATGACGTTGGGGAATGAAATGCTTCTGGCCAATGTCTTGCAGCTGTTAATGGAGGCTGGCACTTACTGATGCTGTGTTTACCATTTGAGAACATCCTCAGCCTCTGTTACACACTTCAAGTCTACCATAAGGAAGAGACTAAGAATGTGAAGCGGAGAGCTTCCGCTGCGCCCCAGGTGCTAACCTCAAAGCTCTTCGAAGCTCAAAGACGGGGTGCAAGATCAGAACAATTTCGTTATGACTCCTAATCTTTCTAAAGGGAATTGGTAGAGAATTGGAAATCAGTGATTCTAATTATGCACTAGGGCAGTCGTTTAGGCCTCTAGGAGAGTAGAGAGCCCCTCAGAGCTCAGGGAAAATTCTGGTTTGTGTGTAAGCATAGCAAGGAGATTGGTAACCACAAGGAGATAACAAACTGAGAGGTGAATGAGATCTGCCAGGTGACCTGAACAGCTCATCAAAATACCTACTTTGAAAACAAAACAAAACTCGAGTTGGTGTCTCTCTGTTGCTTTGCTTCTTTCCATCCCAGAAATGAAATCAGATTCCTTCTCATGGCTGAGTCCCAATACCAGTAATCAAATTACTGAGTGGTTCGCCATCTCAAGTAGAAGACTGAGCCTCAGAGTGCCAGTGTCCATTAGCCATCAAGTGACATTGCATCAATAAACCCAAGTAGAGGTATGATATTACACTGTAAATGCATTTGGAGGATTTTTATTATCATTCTAACCTAGCGAATGTGCCAACATCATCTCTTTCAACCCTAGGTAAACTAAGCTAGGTATTTAGAGAGATTAAGTCTTTCAGGACCAGCTAGGTTGCCATTTAAGGCACTTATGCAGGCAGTAATAAGCCTCCCTGGGTCTTTAATGTTTGTCCTTAAAATGAGATAGACCGATAGATAGATCACGAAGCAGAGTTCATGCTTGAATGTGCATGTGTCTACCCTAAAAAAACATAGTATTGTTTTTGTGTTTGCTTATAAATTTTATACATATTATATAAATTTGTTATTTCATTCAACATTATGTTTTTAAATTTCTTCATGTTGCTATAGTTATAAAATAAATTATTTTCTTCTCACTTATGCTTGAGAATATGGTATATTCCTTCATTTATTCATTCCTTATTTGTAACCTTTAATAGAATTTTACATTTTTCTTATATATTTATTGTTGATTTATGTAGGAGGATTTTTTAATGCTTTTGTTACTGCTGTAAATGATGTCTTATTTTCTAATTGTCAGAAAGAAGAACTACTACAAATTTTTATATGTTAATTTCATATTTACTTCCTATTTCTTTTTATTTATTTACTTTGGGGCTTGTCTTTTATTGGCCAGCACCTCCAGTGTTCTTGTAGGTATCTCTCCATCTTACAGGTAAATATCTCTCTTCTTCCTGAATGCCAAATATAAAGGCAATGTTTCTGAAGTTTTCCATCATCATGAGTCTTGCTATAGGTTTTTGATAGATAACTTTATCAAAGCAGGGCAATTCTCTTCCGTTTTTAGTTTGAAGAGCTTTTTATCAAATATAGTTGTTGAACTTTATCAAATTCTTTTTCTACAGCTGTTGAGCTGGTCATATGACTTTCCTCCTTTAGATCTGGCCTTCCTGGTATTAACTCTACTTGATCGTAATGTGTTATTGTTATTATTAATATTATTTATAGCATGTTGGATTTAGTTAATTTTTAGGACTTTTGCATCTATGTTTGTATGTGAAATTGCCCATAATTTTCTTTTCTTCTCTTCTCCTTATCAGGTTTAGTACAAAGACTATACTAGCATTATAAAATAAATTGAGTAGCTTTCTCACTAAGTGAGTCTTAGGGTTTCTGGTGGCCCTTACCTGTAAAATAGTTTAAACTCAGCCAATATTAGAAGATGTTTTTCTTTTTTTAAATGACTTCTTCTATTTCCTTAATTCCTACTAGTCTATTGGAGTTTTCTTTCATCTTGGGCAATTTTGAAATTTTATCTTTTTCTAGAACTTGTTCCTGTTTCATCCAGTTTTCCAAATTCACTAAGTTATAATAATTCGTGATATTCTTTCATAATTAAAAAAATTTGTCATTCTTTTAGTTATTTTCACTTTTTTATTCAGTATATTGTTTATTCACATCGTCCTTCCTTTTTCTCTTGATCAGCCTTTTCATTCCATTCTAAATATTTTGAAATTTTCCTCATGACGTTCTCCTTAATTTATTTATATCAGTTACTGAGAGAGGGACAACCTAATAGAATAAGCAAGAATCTCAACAAAGGCACTCAACATATATCTATGATATATAGGTGTGTGTATGTATGTTAATATTTTTATATGCAGTTTTTGAAGTTTAAATAACATAGTACTGCATTTCTATAACCTGATGAGTTGAGGCCATTTACAATGATTATCGTTACAATTATTATTGCCATCTTTTGGGTCATCTTTTTAGTCCAGATATTGCTGAAGCCACCACCTACATGCAGGTATAACCCAACAGCACATTGTCTCAACTGTACTTTGGATTTCTTGGTTTCTACTCCAGAGCTTCTCTGCTACCACTGCCTGGCACACCTGCAAGAACCTCTCACCATTATGACAAATGGGCAAACCAAGAAGTGCAGAAGAATTAACCCCCATGAGTAACCCTTGATCAGTGAAGCATAGGAGCTATGGGATAAATATTCTTCTTTTCCATCCCATGGGTAGATAACTGTGAAGTGCATTCTGCATGGCTCCTCAGAAGTCCCTAGTAAATTACCTGCCATGGTGATCAGCTTGACAATGCACCCTTATATTGGCTTTCCTTCCCAGTTTCACTCTTCTCAGTCCCCTACTCTTGTTCCTTGGAATTCATTCCAGAGTAATCTGCCTGCATATGAGACCTTGATTCAGGCTCTCTTTTCTGAAGGAAACTGGGATAAGACACCAGGCTTTCTTCCTTCTCTTTTTTTCCTTTTCTACTGTCTATTGGGTAATCAATTTTCTTCTGCTGTTTCGGAAGTTACTCATTTACTTTTAGTCTTCGGGTGGTTACTCCTAAGTTCCTAAACCAGAGGGAATATCTAAAGCTTATAAATACCTCAGTTTTTCTCCCAAACAAATCAATAATCTTAACTGGCTCTTATCACAATTTGATCTACATCCATATACTCCAATTTCCTATTTGTATCATTTAGCATTTTAATTCCAGATTCATACAGATCAAGTGTTTTATTTATAATAATTTTTCATTTAGATGATAATAAAGTCTACAGCTCTTTACTCATTCATATTTATCATATCTCACTGCCTGCTCCTGGAGTCATCTCTCTTTTTTCTAGAGTATGGCCTATAATAGTTATTTCAGAAAGAATATCATGATAAATTTTCTGAAATATTTATTTCTCCTCATATTTAAATTATAGTTCAACTAGGAAAAAAAAGATTTTAAGAGTAATGTATTTTCCTTCCAAACTTTGAAAATATAATTTCATTTTCTTCTAACCAGTATTGCTATTGAAAAGTCTAATGCCTCATTCTTATTTTTTTAATGTGATCTTTTTAAAAATCTCCTGCTTTTCATTTTTTTCTTTTTGCCTCTGGAAACTTTTAGAATTTTCTCTCAACTATTGATATTGTTAAGTTTTGTGTAATTTGTTTGAATTTGTTATCTCTATTTCAAAATGCTCATATAGCTTAGGGATCTAATTATTTTTCACTTTAAGCTCATCTTTACTCCTTGGCACAATCAACTGCCTTAGTGAGTGACATTTACCTTGAACAAAAGCCTAAACCTTGGCTTATGTTTCTCATAGGGAGTGTGTGTGTGTGTGTGTGTGTGTGAAAAGGAGAGGAAAAAAAGGGATAGGGAGAAGAGAGGGAGAGGGAAGGAGAGAGAGGAGTGTGTGGATCTTAATCTGGGTTCCATTATTTCCCATTTTTCCTTTCAAGGCTCCACTTTTTCCTTGAGATATTCTTGATCCCTCTACTAGAGACACTGTGCATGTCTCAGAGCAAATGCCTTTCTCTGTGATCTCCTTCCCTGGTCAGGGAATGAGGGACGGGGGAAACGGTCAGAGACTGTGGGTACTACCTCCTCTGACTTCCCACTCCCGCTGGATCCAGGCTCTATCCCACTTTCACATGGCTGCCCCCAGTTGATAACTCTTTCCATTTCCATCAGATCAATGTCATTGGCAATGTTCTGGATCTGGGAGGTTCCTACTCGTGCAATGTATACATGTGTTTGTGTTGGCGCACACCAAATGCCCTGTTTTGAATTTCTGCACGAACCTTCAAGCCCTGGTCAAACTTTCAACATTAAATAGAAGTACATACTTGCTCTGGCCCCAGTTTGGCTGACTATGATCGCAACTCATCCATTTGCAATCACAGAATCCTAGTTTTGGGATCCCCACAGGAAAATGAGGAGGAAGGAAAATGGGCTTAGAGTCATTAGCACTCTAAATCCTTGTTATGCTACTATAACAGAATACCTAATATTGGGTAATTTATAATGAACAGAAATTTATTGGCTCAGGGTTCTAAAAGACTGATAAGGTCAAGATCTAGGGGCTACATATGGTGAGGGCCTCCTTGCTGTGTCATCCCATGGCCAAAGGCAAGAGGGCAAGAGGAGTGCGCATGAGACAGCAGGAGAAGGAACTCCCAGCCTCAGTCCCTTTCATACTTCACAAGGGCGGAGCCCTCATGACCTAAATGCCCCACCTACTGACACTGTTGCATTGGGGATTAAATGTCCAACACATGCTTTTGGGGGGACACATTCAAACCATAGCACATTCTCTACCTCGACCCATATCCCAGTTGTGGCTCCCTGACCCTCCCCTCCACCTTCACCACCACGTTCTCTCTCCATTGAGACTTAAGCTACCTTCAGATTCTTCAGGACCACTCAAAGGCTTTATTTCCATTGCTAAGCTGAGTTTCACGAATTTCCACCTCTCTCTGGTCTGTCCAGAGGTAGGTGTGAGGTGGGAGCTGGCAGCCTGGGCTCAGTTTCCCATCTGGCCCAGAACTGATTTTGCTTTATTCTTAAACTCCTCTGTGGTTATTTAACTTTCTATGAGTGTATTTAGGAAGATTTACCTTTTTTTCCCCAAGACCCATTACCTAGTCTACTAAATGGATTCTAAAACTAGCTTACTATGGAAATACTACCCCGAGCTGGAGAGAGGCAGTGTAGCCTAGTGACTATATGAGGGTGTGGAGTCGGGTGGCCAGGGCTCAAATCCCAGCCCACAAGGCTCTCTAAAGGTGTGACTTCAAATGAGTTACTTAATCTCCCTAGATCTCGGTTTCCTGATCCCTAAAATGAAAGTGGCTGATGCAGATTTTTCTCCCTGTTATTTTTCTTTGCCAGGCAGGCTGTATAATGGACTTTCCATTTCATGCAGGTGGCACAGTGTGGTGGAGCTGAAATATGGTGGCTTTCTTAGAGAAAAAAATATAAAATTGCAAGTACAAAATAGATGTAGAACCACGGAAGAGGCCTGTGCAAGTAAGAACCCCTGAGACTTAAGCTTCATGAGCTTCTCTGCAAATCCCCTCTGCTACAATGGGAATGATGATAGAATCTACTTTAGTGTTATTCTATATTGTTATTAAGAAGTATTTTTACTTAATATAGTCTCTGGAAGATAATAAGGGTACAACAGGGTTAGCTTTCATTATTCTTAGAGAAATAAAGTAAGGTTCTGTGTTGAAACAAGTGTGGAATTTGCCACACACAGTCTTTCACTCAGAGATGGACGATGCATGTTACCAT
Organism: Avahi laniger; assembly: GCA_963575035.1. Classification (NCBI taxonomy): domain Eukaryota; kingdom Metazoa; phylum Chordata; class Mammalia; order Primates; family Indriidae; genus Avahi; species Avahi laniger. Next base: position 58,705 of record CAUYSK010014640.1, on the reverse strand, counting down.
AATTCTAACACAATACATGTGCAGATAACTAGTAGTTTCTTCACTTTGTAGCTGATCTAGTCTTCTTCCCTTGCTCACCCTCCACTGCTTAGAAAACAAAAACAAAAACAATGTTCAATCTAATTTAAAATTCTATCCCATATTTTATTTGTTTTTTTGTTTCTGCATATTATGGGGGTAGAATTGTTTAGGTTACATTGCCCTTGCCCCCTCCCATCAAACCTGAATTTGAGAAACAAAGTTCCAATTAAAGATTTAAAAAGAGAGAATAAAAGAATCATTAAACTATTATCTCTTAGTACTATATTTATTGTGATGCTTAGTAAATTAGTCACTGTCTTCCAAGAACTTATTTAATAACAACAGCTACATAATGAAATTAATGTACCTCTCCAAAAGTTTTTCATTAACAATCTATACATAATGAAGATTGACTGAATCCTAAAGCCCTCTTACCTAATGTAAATATATTATTCCCCACTCATTCTTTCTTCTTGGTCTTTTTCAGTTCTCTTTTTTTCTGAACTATGTATATCCCATATTTTAAATAGTTCTTGTAGGTAGTGCTCAGTTTCTCTTGCATCAGATACTGGGTCTTTTATCTAGACCGTTGTTCCCCCAAGAGGGCCAGATATATGAAGAGAGAGGTATGTGGCTTGTGTGATCTGAAGGCATGGGGAGAAGATGGGCTCCTTGGATCCACAGCAAACGTGCGACATCTGCTGTCTCCTTTCTATACTGGGCAAGGTCTCCTTTTTGCTTGGTTGCTGAAGTAGCTGCTGGCACTTTCTGGATGAGGCAAGGCTTCCTGTGGTACTCACTGACTGACTCAGCCTTTTAGCTCCAGCTGGTGCCATAGACCAGGGCTTCTTGAACTTCAACAGGAATAAGGATCACCTGGAGTGCTAATTAAAACACAAATTCCTGGGCCTCACCCCCCCACCCCGAGATTCTGATTAAGTAGGTCTGCGGAAAGGCCTGTGAATTTCTAACAAGCTCCTAGGTATTGGTGATGCTGATGCTGCCCAGCTGGGGACCATACTTTCAGGTAGCAAGTCTCCCCTGCGAAGCCTGTGACCGCCACATGCCACACGGGCCTGCCTGAGAAGCCCAGCCTGTAGCCTCCTCTGGTTCTGGTGTTTTATGGCACCTTCTCTGCCACGGCCACCTTGAGGAGATTCTCAGCCAGACCCTGGGTAAGTTCTGTGCCCATTCTCTGCCACCCAGGATTCAAGGTAGCTAAGGAGAGCTAAAGCTCTCGCCTCCCTCCGTCTGTCCAGGCTACATCGACATGTTTCCTAGATGCAACTGCTCCACGTTGGTGTGAGGACAGCTTGAGGGAACGTCCTTCCTGAGAATGGACGAGAGCTGCGCCTCTGCCTCTGGTGTTTCCCTGGCTTCTTGAACACTCTTCCTAAGCCAGGAGAGCAGAAAGTGGCTGACGTATCTGTTTCTATCACGCTCTACCTCCGCCCCTGCACCTCCTTCCCACTAATTACCAGGCCTGAGAAAGAGAAGGATGTTCTTCCATTTCCCCTGCACCATAATCCTCTGCTCAAAATCTTCCAGTAGTTTCCCTCCTCACTCAGAATAAAAGCGGAAGTCCAGAGGTAGGCCTACGTGATCCTGCATGGCCCGGCCTCCTGTTCCCTCCGAGCCCGCGTCTCCATTTCTGCGCGTGTTCCCCCTCAGTCGCACCGGCCTCCTGGACGCTCCTTGCACTGCCCTGCCCCAGGGCCTTTGCCGCAACTCTTAACAACTTCTTGGGAACACAGTTTGGAAAACACAGACTAATGAATAGTTAAATATTCCTCAAAATATGAGATACTGTCACCTTGTTAAACTGAAAAGTAAAAGGCACATCTTTAAAGGGAGCTCTCATCAAAGCAATTAAAACTATTAAGACCTGAGTCTTAAGTCTAGAAATATTTAGGCTTGAATCCTAGTGCCTTACTTGCAATATAACATTAGAAAATTTACTTAACCTCTCCAGTCTTCTATACAAAAAATAAGTACAGGCAGTCCTCACTTTGCACGGTGATGATATGTACACAGCTTAGTACCATGGTTTAATTAAATATGTTGTGCTGCAACAACACAGTTCAGATTTTGGTAACCTTACTATATTAACTGTGAGTAATCACATAAAATAGAAACTGTTACTAGCTCTTTAGTCCCTAAATCACTGTGTAAATAATAATGCCCTTCATGATCAGTGACCAATCACATCACTGTTTAAAAAATCTGTTGGTGATTAGTCACTGTGCATCTGTCATTGAGGTCATACTCAACAAAACATATAGTTGTGTTAATTCATTAGCTCCCAGTAGTAAACCCATGTGGGATTCTGAAAAAAAAAAAATGGATAATCAAGAAGAAATTGGCCAAAAAGATGAAGTACAGCAAAGAAATGAAAAGTGGTAATACTTGACATGAAATTTAAATTGAACACAAATGGAGTTATTGGAGAAACAGTAGACAACTATGGCAATGTTGACATTGCTGCCCTAGATAATGTAACCAGGGAAACTTAGTGGAGGAGGAACTTTGCGATTACTCACAAATGAGGAAAGCAGGTGTAATGAAAAAGATGACGGTGTCTCAGAGGAAGTGATGCTGGCAAAAAAACTTCACGTGAAAGGAAGTCTTGGAGATATTTCATGACATTGAAAGCACAAAGGATAAAATATGGTAAGCTGACCCAAACTTAGAAAGGAGTCTAACAATTTACCAAGGCATAGCAAAGATACCTGCTCTATATTATAAGTTATATGACAGGAAAAAGGAGACTGGAACCATTCCAACTATATTTGATTGGTTTTTTTAAAGAAATAAAACACTTTAATTCTCTGTTTTTGATCTTTAAATTACAGAATACTACTGATTTTTACAAATTTTAAAATTTCCTTATACATTTATAATCAATAGTTGGAGAGAATTTTTTGAGAAAATTTTTTTAAAGTCATAGAACCATTGTAATTTTTGCCATTGATTATTGAGATCTCTTGACACAGTTTTAGCTTGCACAGTCAGTTTTAAAGTCCAAAACTACCATGCAAAGTAAAAATTGACTGCATGATAAAAGAATTTACCTTACAGGATTGTTGGGCAAATTAAATGAAATAGTACACGTCAGCACCAATATGAGATCTGGCATGAGGGCTCTTACTGAGTGTTGTCTATTTTATGTGACTATTACCAGTTGCGTTATGTTTTAGGAATTTGGGGGAGTTGGTGTGATTATGTATGACATTTTAAAATTGGATAGTTTATTAATTTTAGAAATTATTTTCAAAATATATTCCAAACTAAAAATCTATTTCCTTTAGAAAAAAAATTCTTAAATATTTTAATAGATTTATGGGTACAAGTGGTTTTTGGCTACATGGATGAATTGTATAGTGGTGATGCCTGGGTTTTTAGTGTACCCATCACCTGAATAGTGTGCATTGCACTCGATAACAGAAAATTTTTTGATAGTTATCTCAAACCTCCAAAACCCACAAAACTTATGAGCCATTCTTGGAGGGGAAATACTGCTAACTTATGGGCACTTCCATTAGAAAAGTATTGATAAGTATTCAAATGCATTGCAAATAAGACATTATTGTTTCATTTCCTTATTGTCATCTATTTCTGAGTTTTCCCTTTAATAATAAAAAAGTGTTGAGTTCCTTTAAAATATGCTTTTGGGGATTAAAGAATAAATATTACATGAAGCTCATTTGGGGAACTACTAGTAAAGTACCCATAATGATTATAGAGAGGTGGACCTTTCAAAGGAATCAGCACAGCACAGGTAATTCTTGGTCTTAGGACCCAAGAAAACCAATGAAACAAAGAGAACAGTAGTTATGTATGTTATTACTTAAATGTTAGTCCTGTATTGAAACTAGAGGTTTAAAATACCCACGGATGAGTTTTTTCACTACATGATCATGTTCTTTGCTGACGAGTGAGAACTTTTTGAGGGGCAATTTGTGAGTTTTGATGGTCTTGAAAAACAATGTATCTGCTGTGGAATGGGTAGACTACTGAACTGATCGGTAAACTGAGTAAGGCTTGGATCAGCTTTTGTCTTAAGGAAGAAGTAAAATTCGTTTAACCATTAAAATGGCAAATTGATTGTGAATGGATTTCTATTATAAAAGAAGCAATTGAGCTAAGACTGCAACCTAGTGGTGAGTTTGTTACTGAAAAAAAAGTAGCTGTGTTCATTCTAGGCCACTGATAAATGGAGCATTTGAATTTAAAGTTAGAATGAACACGAAGGAGAAGTGTGTTGTGCTGTTCTTGTGAAAACTGATCTTCAAATTACGTTGGAGGTGGGATAAAAATGAGGAAAGGGTGGCTGTAACCAGATCCTTGAAGCTGTTAATTTTATATAGTACTTTCTACTCTCTCTGAAGCTTCTGCTCACTTCTCTGTTTGTCCGTTGAAAGATAAAGAACACTATGGCTTATCTTCTCACACTAGTTGCACTAACTTGTTTACTTATTTAATAAGTTCCACTTGAGGAAAGACTTTTATTTGCTTTTATTTTTGTAATTGAACCAATTCAGATTATACTGTAATTCAAGTAAATTTTTCATATGACATTATTCTAAATGTCATTCTCATTATTCTTTTACTCAATAATAGCATTTGGCTTTTTATAGTTTGATGGAGACTATATTCCTTACAAATGTTTATTATTAATACTATTGATTAATATTTCACAATGCATTGTATTAATATGGAAAATATTATTGACAAAGTAACACTCAGGCTTTGTTCTTTCTAAGATGATTACTTCTCTTACACTAAATATAGAATATTCAAGAAATATCGCTGTATAAGAATTTGAATCTTTTAATTATTGTCTATCTTAATCTGATTTTTAAAATCTACTTGTATCGTATCTCCATGCTCCTCATTTCTTAGCAATCCTTTTAAAGCATATACTTAAAAATTAGTTCAGTGTTTCTTGATTTTTGATGTCAAATCATCCTTGTTCCCTAGCACTCTAATTTTTAGTTAGTTTATATTAACTTTCCTTTATATAGTTTTATTTAACCTGCAAAACTACCTGTGACTTTGTTTCCCACTCCCAAATCTTTTTCTCTGGCAAAGCTTGTTACCGATATGTGAAGATTGGTTATTCTGTATGCAGTAAAATCAGTTCTGTGCTTTCATAAGGATTATCAAAAGGTAATATTGTTAGTTTTTAAATTCTTTCTCTACCTTAGGTTTTCCACATTAAATTCAATTGCATTTTCAGAAAATATCTTAATTCTTTCTAATTGACCTACTTCTAAATTTGGGAATATGTGACTCCATAGCATTGCCAAATGCAGATAGCTCATGATTGCCAGACTCACTGCAGTGATTTAACTGTAGGATGCCCATACCTGTTGGTGAAACCATGCTCTGATGGTTAATGTTGAGAGTCAACTTGACTGTATTAAGAAATACCTAGAAATCTGGTAAAGCATTATTTTTGGTTGTGTCTGTGAGGGTGTTTCCAGAGATTAGCATGTGAGTCTGAGTGGATTTAAGTGCAGAAGATCCATCTTCAATGTGACAGGCACCAGCCAGTTAGCTGGGGACCTTGAGTACAACATTGGAGAAAGTCAAACCTGTGCAGCATGTTACTGTACTGACTACTGTAGGCAATCATAAGGCAATAGTAAGTATTTGTGTATCTAAACATATCTAAATGTAGAAAAGTTATAGTAAAAATATAAAATACAAAAAAAGGTACACCTGTCTAGGGAACTTCCCATGAATGGAGCTTGCAGGACTGGAAGTTGCTCTGGGTGAGTCAGTGAGTGGTGAGTGAATGTGAAGGCCTTGGACATTGCCATACCCTGCTGTAGACTTTATATACACTGTACTCTTAAGGTACATTAAATTTATAAAGAACCTTCTCTTTCTTCAATAATAAATTAAACTTAATATAATTTTTTACTTTATAAACTTTTAATTTAAAAGAATTTTTTGACTCTTTTACAGTAACACTTAGTTTATAACACAAACATATTGTACACTTGTCCAAAATATTTTTTTCTTTATATCCTTACTCTATAAGCCTTTTTCTATTTTAAAAATTTTGTATTTTTTTTTTACTTTTTAAATTTTTTTGTTAAAAACTAAGACACACACACATTAGCGTAAGCCTACACAGAGTCAGGATCATCAACATCGCTGTCTTCCACCTCCACATCTTGTCCCACTGTTAGGTCTTCAGGGACAATAACACGCATGGAGCTGTCATCTCCTGTAATAACACTGACTTCTTCCGGAATACCTCCTGAAGGATTTTCCTTAGGCTGTTTTACAGTTAACTTTTTATTTATAAGTAGAAGGAGTACACTCTAACCATAAAAATTCAGCGCAGTAGATTTGTTTACACCAGCACCACCATAAAAGTGTGAATAATGCATTGTGCTACTGATGTTACAATGGCTACAACAGTCATTAAGCAATAGAAATTTTTCAGCTGCATTATAATGTTACGGGGCCATTGTCGTATATGCGGCCCCAAAGTTGACTGAAACGTAGTTATGTGATGCATGACTATGTATGTGTCCTATTGGTTCTCTTTCTCTGGAGAACCCCGATACATATGCACTCTACATAATTCAGAGGATTGTCTCCAGTGTCATCCTAATGAAATTGTTTTGGATCTCTTGTGATCTTTAAAACAGCTTTCTACAAAGTAGAAGTTTTTGTACTTGAATTTGTACTTGATCTAAATGGGTGAACCAAGAAATGAGCTAGTCTATAATCAATGCAGAAATCAATGATGGAATAGTGAATTATCTGAAGAGCCTTCTCTTTTCCTACCATTCCGTCTATGAAAAAGAGTCTGAGTTTGTTGGGAAATCTCTCACACAAATATAATGGTAGATGACATGGCACTCAACAGACAGTTTCTACTAAAATAAAAGTTAATGGAGCAAAATGTCTTTCAATAAATTCTAAGTGTGATACTGAGGGAAACAAATCCTCTCTCCCACCTCACACTTAATTAGATTTTGGAAGGAGGCAGCAAATTAATAAAACAGCATGGCAGGTCTCAGAGCTAGAAATTTGCAACAAATGATTTGTATAAAGCTATAAAAAATATGTGGCATGAGATATTTTTAATGACCCTTAAAATATTTTTAAAAACAAAAATGTCCTTAATAATTCAGATTTATTAATTACTCCAGAAGTAATGCATTGAAAATGAGGCTACACTGTATGCTGGAAAGTATCACTATATAGTTAAAATTTTATTGACAGAAAATTATGTAAATATATATAAATTACTATACTGATCTGAAACTATCCTTTACAATGTCTTTGGAAAAAATAAAAAAAGGTTGATCCTTCAATAATGCCTTTGATTCTCACATATAAGAGAAATCTACAGGGTTTATTTTTCAGGTCTCAGAGAGCTATTTTACCTGGTGTTCTAAATATATATAAAAGAAATATAAGAAACACTGTACTATTTTATGTTCTTTAAACACAGAAAACATCTTCAATTGGTGGTTAATTTACTTATCATCCATAATAAGAACTCCTGAATACATAATTGTTTAAAGGCACATTAGTATAAGTTACAGAATTAGGACTTTAGGTAATGGAAGATAAACAGGTCTTGGCCCACAAAATCACAGATTTGGGGAAGGCAAGAGTGATACGAAAAAGTAAAAAAAAAAAAAAATGTAGGTGGTTTTCACTTAAATGATAGATATAAATAAAAGACATTCAAAAAATTAGCATGCTCTCTTTCTCTCTCTTTTAACGTCATAAGTTTAAATAGACTATAGATGCCTGGAAAGGAAATATACACACTCATCGTCCTCAGGTCTCTGATGTATTTGGCCAAGGACATACAGTCTTAGTGGAAGCCAGCTGGCCACATGTCTTGGCATATCTCAGTGCAGCTTCCTTTGGCCACCAAAGCCCCCAAAGACAGACATACAGCTGTTAACACAAACTATACAAGGTAAGTCTTTCCAGGTCTGGGAAGCTTAATTTTGTTCTGTACTCTTTATACCAGGGATATAAATTGCTGTTTAGAAAGAGCTTAAGCAATATGTGCCCTTATTGGGGGGGGAAAAAAAAAGACACTGGGACTCCCTGGTTCTCAAGCCAAACTTGGCAGCAAGCTTATTCAGAGAAAAAAGCAGAATGAATGCCCAGATATTTATGAGTAGTGTCCTAACTCTGGCTTTCTAGAGTCTTGGAAAGTCCATTTCCACCCATATAGTCTTCCTCCTCCAACCCCATATCCCCAAATCACTAACCAGAGCAATAAGACCACGGGATGTAGGAAAAGCAAATAATGACTTTATGGATAATAAATCTTAGACAAGCTCAATACTTGTGCATATTTGAGAGGTGGTAAATCTTAGAGCTATCTAAATGTAGCTCTTATACTACTACAAAATGAAAATATATGTGAAAAAACACAATAAAGTTTATTAGCCACTCAAGATCTATTAAGACATTATATTCAAATATTATATGAGAACATGAGTAATGTGTAAATCTAAATCTGAGTCAAACAATACCAAGGAAGCAATGCTTACTACCACTGGATTTATTTTTTAAATTGAGTTATATTTTTTGTAAACTTATATCAATATTTTTGTTTCCTATCATGTTTATTCCTCCCTTCTCTAGCTGTTCCACCTACAGACCCACATGGCCTTCAACAGTGTTTCCCGAAGCATGACAATACACTGCTGATGGCACATGAGATGGTTTTACGTGGTAAAAGGAGGTTTTATTTTTATAGCCAATTACTTTAAGTGAATTAGAAACAGTATAATGAAACACATCAACCTGTGAATTCACAGATATAAAACTTAAATAAATGCATTTATGCAAAACAAAGGAAGTCAGTGCAATACAATATAAAGGAAATGAGAGTAGGGATGGTGCTCAGAGAGGCAAATATGAAGGTGGCACTCAATTTAATGTGGAAAATATTTATATTATAAGGAAAGAATCTCTGATTCTTAGTATGAAATAAGTATTTGTGTCTTTTTCCTCAAGTGGCGCTAATGTCTCTGAAAGAAAAGTAGAACAGCAATTTGCACCGGGGTTTTAGAGAACATTATATAGGGCTTCCACTATCCTTATCAAATCAAACTGGTAAAAATCTACTGACAGATCAGAAAAGAAACCCCAATCAAAATGTACAGAGGGTATTTTTACAAAGAAAGTAGACATAGTAATAACTGAAAGTGTTTGGTTGGCCAAAGATGGATTAATCAGAAATCTCTTCAGAAGGCATAGAAGGAGTCCAGCCTCTACTCAGCTTAGGTACTGTCCTTACACCAGGCAGGTGCTACAGGACCTACGATGGAGAAGGAGGATGAGTGCAGTGGCACCGAGTTCCAGTGCTGGTTCTGTCTGGATCTGGTCACGTGAACTAAAACAACCCGTTTAAGTTAGTTTAGTTTGAACACACAAATAATACATGTGATTTATGGGATATCTTCAATGAATACTTTATAAATGTATTGTTTTTCCCCCCACATGGATTTGTCATTTTATATTCTTGGATTTATGGATTGAGCCACTGTTAATATAACGAGAATGGGTACATGGCTGGATAGTTTCCAGACAGCCCTTGTATGTTCATAAACTTTATGTGATATACAAAACAAAGCAAACAACAAGGACCTTCAACATAGAAATGTATACAGAAGAAAAATGAAAGTCCCTAATAATATAACTACCTAAAGGAGACATACCAAGCTGTCTTTGTAGGATTTCCGTATTGTGCATCTCCAGATATGCCACTCAATTGGTTATCACAGTAGACTATGAACAGTGTCTCCTTGAATTGTGCAGAAAACAGCTTACCAACTATGGTAGCTCTGATTTTGAACTTGGACATTTTTCCCATTAATATGACATAACTATACATTAAGTTATGCATAATGTTCTACAGCTGGCATACATTTCAGTTTCTGTAGAAGTCAGTGCATATATATCTCAACTGGCATATATTTGGCTTCTGTACAAATCAGTACGTGTGCATCTTACCTCATTTTTTAACAGCTTCAGAGCATACCATTTTATGATGGCACATAATTTAATCCGTTATTTATGTATTTCTGGATTAGATCTAAATTTTTGCTGTAATAATGTGGTTGCAACAGTGAACAGCTGTATGTTGCAGTGTTTTCCTCTTTATGCTGGCAGATTTCCACCAGAAAATTGGACCCATAAATTATTTGTGCAATTAAAATGGATTCACAGACAAAATATAAATAACTTTCTGAATATCTTTGTAAGATGTTTGATAGTCACAATCACTCCCAACCCTTAACATACTTATTTTTAAAAATAAGTAAATACTTGCCATGTACCAAGATTATGTTAAGTTCTTTAAATAGATCAGTCCATTTTAATTGGTTATTTTTTTCTTTTTTTGAAACAACCAGCCCCAAAGTGTCAGCACAATACTGAAAAACAAAAGGTGATCTTGATGAGGGAGAAAGTAATTCATGTATGCATATGTGCATAGTATATTCTAATTTTAGTTCTTGGTGCGGTACAGCATCTAATAGAGAAGAAAACAGGCAATAATGTTAACAAGTAACCAAATTAGACAAGTAAAGAAGTGGAAACATGTAAGTCTTGTACCTATATAAATCGTCTCAAAGATAGGCCTACCCGGAAAGAGAGCTGGTTCTAAATAAGACTATGGAGCTGGTGGAACAGACCTTCTCTGACTTTCCTCTTCCTCTTAGTGCCTCTGCTCTGTCATGAGGTATAGCTTCCCATCCAGCCCAGGATGTTTTCTCTCTTGTTGTTACTTGGCTCTCAGGGCCGTCTGCTACTTTTCTACCCATTTTGGTTCTTTTAGACAGTGTTAGGTTCTGGACCTCAACGTATGGGGTGTTAAAACAGAAATAGACTTTTAGTTCAATTTTTCATATTGCAGAGAATGAACTGAACCAAGGGAGGTTAATTGACCCATCCCAGGTCACATAGAGAAAATTTTAAGAGTATTTAAAATATCGTTCATTCTAGATATTTTTTTCTCACCCTTCTGCTGAAATGACTTCTCAATTTCTCACAGAGGAAGTGGAACAATTGATAACTAGGTCTTAATGACTAATAACTTTGCAATTGCTGATTGTAGTCTGGTAGCATAAGCCTTTGAGTCTCTCCAGGGCATTTGAATTTTAACTGGGAGAAAGGCTTTAACCTGGCCATTTTCCTTCCAATAGCAGAACTGGAATTTAGATATTGGGAACAAATAAGAAGGAAGACAATTGGGGACAAAGCCCATTAAATCCTGTCTTTTCACTCATCAGGCCGGCCATTCTCAAACATATCATTTTTGTTAGACCCAAGTTTCTAATTTGTTTCGAGTATTTCAGTTGATGAATATAGCAGTCATCACGGGAAAAAAAAAAAAAAGATAAATCCTACTGATTTTCTTCTCCTGGGCCTGTTTAACATTTTGCTTGTATTCTGGTGAAACCCCAGGTGTATGGTGGGCCACACAGCCTTCACACGTCCTCCGATGACAAACTATCAGATAATTTATTCGGCTTTGTGGCTTAAACAGAGTGTGTAGAGGGTGAATATGAGGAAATTTTCATCCATGTTTAAATTGACTTGATCCAAGTTATTTCAGGATCTTCTTTAAGAACCCTAGTGAGGGCCACAATCCTCTGGGCGGGTTGCTTCAAACCTAACTTCTCAAACCCACTTGACACAGATAAGACCCATTACAGAAATCACTTAGGATGCTTGATACACACTCACCATTTCCCCTGAAGGTTTTGGTGCCTCTCAGTACAGTAATTCTACCCACCCTCTGCCCCCCAAAATATTCATTGAAACTAATGCTTGTGCTGAAGGTTTCAACAGAAAAATGGAAGACTCATATTTAATGCCACTCCTTGCTGATTCCTTTTTCTTTCCATTTCTAGATTTTCTTCTTCCCCTTTTCTTTCTAAATTCCCCATATTTATTGTTACCTAGTTTCCTTCTCTTTTCTTCCTCTAAAGCACAAAATGGGGTCCTTTCAAAGACAATTGGAGGTTGAGGGGGTGAAAGGCAGTAATGGGACAGAAGCCATGTGGTGATGACTCCAGACCTTAGTTGGTGAAAAGAAAACCAAAAACGTAGAGCTGTTTTTGTAGATACTTAAATGATTTGCAACATTTTGAAGGGAAGGCAAAGGAGAATTTGTTTAAAAGTAAACAGATCTTAAAGCTCCTACAATATCACGATTTTCCTTTAGGGTTTTAAAAAATTATCCATATTTATATAATTAAATAGTTTAAATACATAATTTTTTTTTTTTTTTGGACAGAGTCTCACTGTGTTGCCCAGGCTAGAGTGCCGTGGCATCATCCTAGCTCACAGCAATCTCAAATTCCTGGGCTCAAGCAATCCTTCTGCCTCAGCCTCCCGAGTAGCTGGGACTACAGGCATGCGCCACCATGCCCGGCTAATTTTTTCTATGTATTTTTAGTTGTCTGATTAATTTTTTTTATTTTTTTTAGTAGAGACAGGGTCTTGCTCTTGCTCAGGCTGGTTTCGAATCCTGAGCTCAAACAATCCGCCCGCCTCGGCCTCCCAGAGTGCTAGGATTATAGGCGTGAGCCACCGTGCCCGGCCCATAATTATTTTTAAATGTAATGTGTTTAAGGAAAATTATGAAAGTCAGAAGAGACAAATTTATACCTTAGCCTATCAACCAAGCCATGTATGTTAAGCTTTTTGGAATAACTTTGCCAGTATTTTTTCTTATGCATAAATTTTTTCTTAATTATCTGTAATATATGTTAATTTAATTGAAAATGTTCTAAATAAGGAAAAATGGAAAGCTATCTTTTAGCCTTTTATTTAAAATGTGGAATTTCATCCTGTTTCCATAGAAATACTAAAAGTTAAAAGCCAAATTGAGAATAAGAAATAAAGCAAAAGGTATATACTTACTCAGATAATAATTTGAAATTTGCATCAAAGGACCCGAAGTTCAGAACTTGACATACTGGCAAAATCCAGTTATTTCCAAATACAGACGATGTGAAATTTTGAAAAAAAGACCTGATATATTTGATATAAAGAATGAGCTAGATTTATCTAAATGCTAACCCTCTTTAGAAGCTGTATTTAAAATTCTTGCCAGTTGCTAAATGAAAATGGCCTTGTTCCACTCCATTCTATTGTTTTCTTCTATAATTTCTATTAAATGGACTTTTGTTCTTCTGGATCAAGTTTCTACTCTATCAACTCTTCTTTTATACTTTTTCTCTTTATTCTTTTGTGTTCCAAGTTCCTGAGCCCAATTTTCTACTTCACTCATTTGTTCTTTTGCTATGTTCATCAAGCTCTTCAGGCCATCTATTGAGTTTTTATCTTTTTAATCAGTTAATTTCTCAGTTTTAGCATCTCTGATTCATTTTGTTTAATTCTTTTTCATGCTCTCGACATTCTCCATTATTATTCAAGGATATAATACTTTAAAGTGAAGTCTTGTTCCAAGTGTTCAAAAATGTATTTTCTTCTATTTGGGGTTGTGACTTTTTTATAACATGGGGATGACTCCTCAAATATTTGGTGATTCTTAATGGTGAGCTTGTCTTTGTAATTAATAGTTCCTGCTAAATTTTCTGGTGCCTCTGTTTGTTCTGTCCATTTAGATGAGTGAGAGGAGCAACTGCTAGGTTTACACTCACTTCGGATCTCAGTAAGAGAGATGGTAAGGTGCGCTTCTCTAATTGTACATTTGAGCTTGCCTACTCTCTGTTCATCCAGAAAACAGCCAAATGCCTGTGGTTAAATCTTGTCTTCTCCAGGTACTACACCCACCTGGAGATGAACACTCCTGTTGCAGGGCCAGTCATAGGGCACCCTTGGTTTTGTTGTTGCTGTCACTTTTTGATAATAGTTTCCTAAAAGCTCTTGCATATGTTCTAGGCTGCCATTTTCCTCTTTGATCAAAGCCTATTTTCAGTCACTAATAAATTCATTCCAGTTTTTTGTTCACCAAGATTTCCCCTTTGGTTTTCAAGTATGACTATGTAAGTGCCTTATTGTTAAGAGTGCTTGGTCTATCAATAAACTTTGTATTATAATTTAAAAAGTTAATAGAACATTCTCCAGGATATATCATATGTGAGGTCCCCCAAAATATCTTAACAAATTTAGGAAGATTAAAATCATATGAAGTATATTTTCTGACCCCAATGGTGTGACATGGTCCCAGCTATGTGGGAGGCTGGCAGGAGGATAGTTTGAGCCCAGGGGCTGGAGGTTTCGGTGAGCTAGGCTGACACCACTGCACTCTACCTGTGGTGACAGAGCAAGACTCTGTCTCAACAACAACAACAAATATCTTGAGACAAATGAAAGTGGAAATATAGCATACCAAAACTTAGGAGAGGCAGCAAAGCAGTTTTAAGAAAGATGTTTATAGCAATAAATGCCTACATCAAAAAAAAAAAGAAATCTCAAATAAACAACCTGATGTTATATCTCAAGGATCTAGAAAAGGAAGAATAAGTGCATAATTAGTAGAAGGAAGGAAATAATGAAGATCAGAGCAGAAATTAATGAAATAGAGGCTAGAAAAAAAGTAGAAAAGATCAACAAAACTAAGAGTTGTTTTTTTGAAAAGATAAATAATTGACAAACCTTTAGCTAGACTAAGAAAAAAAGAGAAATGACTCAAATAAATAAAATCAGAAATGAAAGAGGAGACCTTACAATGGATACCACAGAAATACAAAGAATCATAAGAGACTTCTATGAACAATCATACACTGACAAATTGGATAACCTAGCAGAAATAGATAAATTCCTAGACATATACAATCTCCCAAGACTGAATCATGAGGAAATAGAAAATCTAAACAGATCAATACCAAGTAAGGAAACTGAGTCAGTAATAAAGTCTCCCGTCAAGAAAGAGCCCAGGACCTGATGGCTTCACTGATGAATTCTACCAAACATTTAAAGAATTAATGCCAATCCTTCTCAAATTGTTCCGAAAAATTAAAGAGGAGGGAATACTTACAAATTCTTTTTATGAGGTCAGCATTACACTGATACCAAAACCAGATAAGGACACTGCAAGAAAAGAAAATTATAGGCCAATGTCTCTGAGAAAAACTCATCAACAAAATATCAGCAAATTAAATTTAACAGCATATTAAAAGAATCATTCACCATGGCCAAGTGAGATTTATCCCTGGGATGCAAGGATGTTTCAACATACACAAATCAATTAATATGATACACCACATTAACAGAATAAAGGACAAAAACCAAATGATCGTCTCAATTGATGCAGAAAAGGCCTTTGACAAAATGCAGCATCCTTTCAGATAAACAAACAAACCAAAAAACTATCTACAAATTAGGCATTGAAGGAATATTCTTCCACACAGTAAAGGCTTTATGACAGGCCCACAGCCTGATGAAAAGTTGAAAGCCTTTCCCCTAAGATCAGGAAAGAGACAAGGATACCCATTCTCACCACTTCTGTCCAACATAGTACTAGAAGTCCTAACACGAGCAATTAGGTAAGAGAAAGAAAGAAAACGCATTCAGTTTGGAAACGAAGAAATTACATTGTCTCTGTTTGCATATAACATGAAATTGGTGAAATAATAAGAGATATTTGTAGTGATCTCTGCCCCCAACTCTGACACAGAGCTCCTAAAGCTCTTATAATTTCCTGAGTGATAGGGGAGCTAAGAGAATCTTTTGTTCTAATATTTGGTCCTTGATCCCGCTTCTGATACCACATGTTGTGCTACAGGAAAAACTAAAACATTTTTCCTACTCTCTATTCTCACAAATGACTAAAAATAAACTGCTGTCACTGACTTCAAAGAGGAGGAAATACTGCCTTTTGCAACCACATTGGATAACCCTTGAGGACATTACGTTAAGTGAAATAAGCCAGGCACAGAAACACAAATACTGCATGATTTCACTTTTGTGTGGAATCTAGAAGAGGCAAACTCAGAGAAGCAGAAAGTGAAATAGTGGGGGCCAGGAGCCTGGGGTTGGGGGAAGGATTGGGGAAATGTTGGTCAAAGGATACAAATTGTCAGCTATGAGAAACAAGTTCAAGGGATTTATTGTACGTTGTGGTGTCTATATTTAGTAAATTGTATACTTGAAAATTCTCAAGAGAGTGTATTTTAAGTGTTCTCATCACAGATAAATATGTGAGGTAATGCACATGCTAATCAGCTTGATTTAGCCATTCCACAATGTGTACATATTTCAACACATCATTTGTATACCATAGATATATATAATTTTTTTGTCAATTAAAAAAAGTTGTAACATTTGGAATGATTAGTGAGAGTGTAAAAAATGAAATCTATGAGCTAAAAACAGAAATAGAAGACGCTGTAAATAGAAGGAGTAGGTGAACTTACATTGGGTCTCATTCTTTGAGAACATAAATTACTCTTATTAAATATTAAAGATGAGCTCTGCTAGAGTTGCTGTTACTCCCAGGACTAGGGAATCAATAATTGTATTAAATGATGCTTTTTGGGATACAGCTATAAAATAAACTATACAAATTGGAAAAGAATTAACATAGAACTGGTTGGTTTGAATTTATCAATTGTTGGTATCAAGCGCTCTTAAAAATGTATTTAGAACATAGGTACCTTTTAGTTTATTATTTAATATAAAGTTATTATAACCATCACACTTTATGTTTTATAACTATCTACAGAGAAGCCAGTGATAAAACCTTTAACTTATATTTTATAAAATTCTTAAATTGATAATGATTAAGTGGCATAGTAAAACAGGATGGATTTTAAAACAAGGAGCTTATTTCTTATTTCTAGGTCACCAATGCTTAATTAAGTCTCTTCAGGAAAGTTAATTTTAAATGCATATGTTTTAACTTCTCCTGTTGAGCTGCGTAAGATCTATGAATCTACTATTTATCCAAGGGATACATTTGACTATTTCTATATTATTATTCTGCATTGTTAAATATTGAAGTTGCTTCTAGTTGTTTATAAATGATTATGAATAGTGATAAGCATCAGTGTGTATAAATACTTTGCTTTATTCAGAGTATTTATTTAGGATGTGTTCCCAGAAGTAGAATCACTAATAGAAAACTCTTCTGACCTACAGGATAATTTAAATTTTTCCAGGAACTATCAGGATTTAAAATTTCAATAGGATCTTCATGGAGTACAGCTTATTTGTCACTACTTTGATAATCAAAAACATCTTAAACGTTTTTATGTTTAATATTTGGATTACTAAAAATAATTTATCTATTTCAGCATGAATAAATTTAGGGTGACTGAAAATACAGTAGGTTTTTTCCCCAGTAACTTGTCTCAGTGACATTTTCCCCTCCTGCCCACCAGGCTGATGCACTGCACGCAATCAGCCAGACCTGAGTTCTGGTCTCTGCTAGCATTTCTTTCTTCTTGCTACTCAAGGTGTGGTACATGGACCAGCAAAATCAGTGTCATGTGAGAGCTTGTTATAAATGTAGAATCTCAGCATTCATCCTATACCTACTGAATTAGAATTTGCATTTTAAAATATCCCCAGGTGATTTATATGCATATTAGACTTCGAGAAGCACTGCTTTAGGTAACTTTCAGCAGGTCACAGAGTCTCTCTCCTCCTTGGTTTCTCTTCAGTCAAATTCTGAGCTTGGCCTAGATAATATGGAGGAATTTTAAAACTGGAAGGAGCTTATAATAAAGATTATTAGTTTAGAGCATGAATTCTGAAACCACTGTGTCTGGGTTTAAGTCCCAACTCTGCCACTTACTGTGTGACCTTGGACAGATTATATAGATTCTCTGTGCCCCAGTTTCCTCATTTGAAAAATAGGGATTATAATAATATCTACTTTGTGAAATTGTTAAGATAATTAGATTAAATATATGTAAAGTATTTAGATGTGTGCTTGGTACAGAATAAGCGCTATACAAGTACGAACTCATTATGATTTAAGATTCTTGATCGAATAGTATTCTAGAACACATGACGATGCCAATTTACTGACTTGAAAGACACTATTTAGAGCATTCTAATACTAGTGTGAGTTTGAAGAATTGAGGAAAGTCTGATGGAGAAAGTACGTATTTAGAACAGTTTTATGCAATAACTAAATTTGGGAATGGTTAGAGACAGAGCATGAAGGGCATTCTGGATGAAACAGACTGAGAGGCAGGAATAAATAAATATATGGGTGTCTACTGTGTGCTGGGAATTTTGAGGAAGACACAGGGTAACTAGAGCTTGAGGGCTTATTAGGCAGTTGAACGGCTAAGATTGGATCCTCTTAATTCCAGACTAAAATATTTTAGCTGTAACTGTGAGAAATAAGGAGTGATTTTGTTTTGTTTTGCTTTGCTTTTGCTGACAAATAGAATAAAGTAATACAGAAAAGTGTTAGCAGACAGAACGGCTTAGTAGAAGAGAAAGCAAAAGGAGTAAGAACCGAGATTTGGTTATTAGGTATTGGAGAATATGTAGTGGAAGAAGCAATTACGGCTCCAGGATCTTAAGTCTGAAGGACCAGGAATGCGGTAGAGCTTTCAGCAAAAATGAGAATATGGGAAAAGCTGCCTTGAGGAAGAGATGTTTCATGTTGGAAATATTGAACATAGTACATCCAATAAATTTGTCAGATGTAGCAGAAAGCGCTCCCTTCAAATCAGAAGGGATTTGTATTTTTTGTATTACTGAGCATGTTGCTAGCATCAAATGTATAAAATTATCATACTGTGTCCTCCACATTATCAATAAGCTAGGCAACCAGCTTCACTTGGTCCAAATAATGTCAATTTACTGCAGAAAATGGTTAAGAATCTATAAAAGTTTGAGCCTCATATTTATGATGAGCAGTTAGGAAAATGTGAAACAAAGGAAAACCTTAAAAATTCTGGAATGATATATTTGTTTCCTTATATATTTCAAATTCTCAGAATCTGTCTACTAAGTATTTTTTAAATGAAGTTAAATGAAATGATTTGCAGTCTTGGTTTTTCATGAACCAAGAAGAGAACTTGAAAGAGAATGAGTTCTGTTATTTCAGTCCCTGGATAACATTTATACTCAGCCTGAAAGAAATTAAGAACAAATGAAATACATAGCTTTCAGATCTTTCTAAAGTAATCCTAGATCAAGAAGACAAAGATCGTTATCTTTTTGTCCAGGAAGTAGCCTAGCACAATTCACTGTCCCTGAGACTATTAGACATCATAAATAATATTTACCAGAGACCCTTGCCTTAAAGGAAACAGGAGCAGAAAAACTGATTGGGATGTGGTATGTGTGTTATCATGATACAGATCATTGGGTGAAAAGTGCATTTGTGAGCAAATCTAGTACTGCCTAGCAACTGTTTCTAGGCAAAGAGGGGCTGGGAGCCAGCTGTTGTTGCCTTTCAGGAGCCATTGGCCTATTTCTACACTTTACATCTGTTTTGGCTTATTTTGATTCCAGTTGTAAGGTATGATTTTCTTAGCAATTTTGAATACAGTACCAAATATTTTGAGTGTTATTGAATGACACGATAAGCCTAATACTCCTTTTTACCCATCTCCGAGTGTAACAACTATATCGATGTTTAACTATGAAAGAATATAATGTCTGAAGTCAACATTCATGTCCATTCCTTTTAGGCCCAAATCCTGCTACATTTTTAAGTGGTCTAGGACTATAACCAGATTTATACCCACTTCTGAGAGTATAAGATGTGATATTAAACATACTTCATAAACTTTTAACTCATCTTCTGAAAAATCTATCCCTGGCCTCTGGTTTAGTTACTACCTCTACTTCCGCTACTGATCATGATTTATTTTCTTGCCCCTACCCCTTAGGGTATGGCTAAGCTAACAGCAGTGAAGCAGGAGTTTCTAGAGCATCTAGGGGCTATGCCAGAATTTGAAGAGGAACAGATAGGCCATATTACTGGAGAAGCAGTCTCTCTGGGGAGAAGAGAGCTCAGATAAATTGTAGGAATGCAGTATATAGTATATATATTTTATACTATATATATATATATAGTAGGTTCTATAGCCCTACACTGGTTGAGCATTCCTGATACTTGTGAGCAGTTCAGTCCCTCCAATTCTGTTCACGCTTCTAGTTCCCAGAGTCCCCCGGTACTTCCCAAGCGTGCAGCTGCGTTCGGCCATCCATCCATCCATCCTTTTATCCCCACAGCTGCTGGGCACTCTCACCGCCTCTCCCTGCTCATCTTCTTACTGCTGTCCAGTCTCTTAACTCATTGCCCTGGATCCTCTGAAAGTCCCATCCTCTGCAAACCCACTTCCTCTGTACCCTCAACCTTCTTACAGAATATTCTATCCCATCATTATTTTCACTGAAACACCAAGGACCTTACTTCATTTTCAGTATCCTCAAACAGAGCCTGCTCTCTGACCACAGCTCATAAGCCAGAGCCGGGAGGCAGGCTGTCACCCTCCTTAGCTCCCTGTGCCACTTCCAGACCTGCTTTTATTATCATGAGAAGCCTCTCTTCATTTGGGAGACAATATAGCATTTAGGAGCATAGGACTTGGATGTGGACCCGTATTTTGAGATGTTGGCTAGATCTCCAAACCTTTCTGAGCCTCAGTTTCCACATCTGAAAAGAACGCATAGCATATCATATTGCAAGGTTGTTATGAGGATTAAATTTGTTCTTTTTTTAATAAATCTTTATTGATTACTAAGTTCCAATCATTTTTTTTAAGTATTCAACAAAACAATTCCTATCCTCATGAAGTTGTAGTCTCATGGGGGAATAAAGTCTTCTTTAAATAAGTAAATACATAATTACAAAAATCTGATATTAAAAAAATCTAACAAAGGTTTACTTGGAGGTACAATTTCGATAGTGGAGAAGTGGTTGGGAGGAAAAGTTTAGTTAGGAGTGGATAGACAGAATTAGGCAAAGGAGCAATGGATAGGAAGGACATTGCAGACAGAGGGGCAGCTCGACACATTCCAGAGACTGAAAGAAGGCCATTGTGAGAAGGCGGTTAGAGATGTAGGCTGGGGCAGAATTTGTGGGACCTGCATATGAAGGCCATATTAAGGAGTTTTACTCTCATTGTAAATGCAACGAGAAGCAATGATTTTAAGCAAGAGTGTGACCTCATTTATGCATTTAAAAGACCTCTCTGAGGACAGTGCTTGGAACACAATACTTACTTTGTAAATGAAGTTATATTTACATGGGCCTTGCTCTCCAATATTTATTGGGTGTAATGTACCTGGGTCACAGTTTTGTTATCTACCCCAAACTCTTGCCACTAACTATGGATTAGCTCAGCCAGCTCTCCCACTTTAGAGCTCCTTGACATCACCAGAGTGGTAAGAAATGAAGACGGAAAGGTAGACAAGAGCCAGCTTGTGAAGGGTTGCTTCGAGGCTAAGGAGCTTGAACTTCATCCTGCAGAAAAAGGACAACACTGAGCTTTATAATTCCCTAAATACGCTGTGGCACATGCTGTTCTCTGTGCTTAAAATGGCCCCTCTTTCCGGGATCACCTTCAAGTTCCCAGTCAACCTATAGAGTCTCGCTGGGCTCTCCTCTCTTCTAGGAAGCCTTCCTTGGCAATGGAAATAGTTAATCACATTACATATCGTGTATAGCCCTTGGTGTTCTCATACTGTATAGTCACATATTTATTTTTTTGTCTTCCCTGTAAGTCTGAATTCCTTGAGAGCAAGAACTTGTATCCTGATTGTACCCTTAGTACCTGAGGATAGAGGATTTTATCAATTTTTTTGAGTTCTCAAGACACACTAAAAAATAAAGTACCCTAGGGCTCTGCACAGTGGAGCATCCCTGTAATCCCAGCGCTATGGGAGGCCAAAGAAGGATTGCCTGAAGCCAGGAGTTCAAGGCTACAGTGAGCTATGATCATGCCACTGAACTGTAGCCTGGGAAACAGAGTGAGACCCTGTCTTAAAAATAAATAATAAGATAAAAATAAAGTGCACTAATAAAGGATTGGCAAATTGGTTGTAAATGATTGGCAGTTTCCCTATGTAATCATCTAAACCACATCACTTTGCTGGTTTATTCAGATATCTTTGCTCTAAAAATTGGCACTAAATTCTAAGACAACATTCTATTTTTATTCATTTTAATTCTTTGATTCAAATATCAAAATATGGGCCAAGTGTGGTGACTCATGCCTGTAATCCTAGCACTTTGGGAGGCCGAAGAGGTGGGAGGATCATTTGAGGCCAGGAATTAAAGACCAGCCTGAGCAACACAGTGAGACTCCATCTCTACAAAAATTAACCAGATGTGGTGGCGTGTACCTGTAATCCTAGCTACTTGGGAGACTGAGGCAGGAGAGTCACGTGAGCCCAAAAGTTTGAGGTTGTGGTGAGCTATGATCACGTCACTGCACTCTACGCTGGGCAACAGAGTGAGACCTTGTTTCAAAAATAGATATATATGTATGTATGAAAATATGTGAAAAGAATATACAGAAGTGTCATTCCTATCTGTGCCTTTCCACCCCTTTTCTCTCTAGGTGCCATAGAGTACCATTTTTATTCATTTATTTTTTGTCCTCCTAGTATTTCTTTATGTGAATATAAGCAAATATAAATCTATTGTTTTCCCTCCTTTCTTACATAAAACATAGCCTAGAATATACACTGTCTTATTCTTTGCTTTTTTTTTTTTTTGGTAATATAAAAATTTATCCTAGAGATGTTTCCAAATCAGTAGCAGACAGAAAGCTTCCTTATTCTTTTTTACAGAAGTAGTTTTCTATTGTATGGATATACCATGATTTATGCAACCAGTTCTGGATACTTGTATTCTAATTTTTTGCTTTACAAACAATGCTGCAAAGGATAACCTTGTACAATGGTCATTTCATAATAGACCGATATTATCTATCTATCTAATCTACAGCCATGTGCTGCATAGCAATGTTTTGGTCATCGATGCACTGCGTGTATGACGGTGGACCCATAGGATAATAATGCCATATTTTTACTGTACCTTTTCTATGTTTATATATGATTAGATGCACAAATACTTACCATTGTGTTATAATTGCCTACGGTATTCAAAACAGTAACATGCTCTACCGGTTTGTAGCCTAGGAGCAATAGGCTACATCATAAAGCTTAGGTATATTGTAGGTTTATGTAGGTATACTCTGTGATGTTCGCACAATGATTAATCACCTAACAATGCATTTCTCAGAATGTATCCTTGTTGTTAAATGATGCATGACTATATATATATATATATAATATATACACACACACACACACACACACATGTGTATAAAAATAAGAGATTTCTAAAAATGAAACGAGAGTAAAAGCATCTGAAATTTTGGAATATATTTCCAGAAACCCTTTCTTGATGGTTATTCCATTTCTACTCCTACCAGCAATGCTTGAAAGCGTTTGTTTCCTCATAGCCTCTCCAACAGTGTGTTACAGGACTTTCGGATTTTGCCAATCTGATACTTGAGGAACTGTATCTCAGTGTAATATTAATTTGCATTTTTATTGGTGAAATTTAGCATCATCTCATGTTTAGTGGCTATTTGTATTTCTTTTTCTGTAAACTATTCATATCCTTTGCTTTTTTATAAAGTTGGTCTTTTTCTTCTCTATTTCTAGAGTTTTTATACGTACTGAGACTGTGTATAAGCACTCAGTCTGTGCTGTGATTTGCGTATGTCCTTCCTATTTTGTCGCTTCTGTTTTGATTTTGCTGGTGGCATACTTTTGACAGAAGTGTGTGTTTGTGTTTCCTTTTAACTGTTAGTGTTTCTAGATTTTGAGTCATGGTTAGAAAGGTCTTGCCATAGTTATAACAAATGTCACCTGTTTTGTTTTCTAATACTTCTGTGGTTTCATTTTTAGATATTTAAATCTTTGATCCATTGGGGCCTATTTGCTTGTCCTGGTACATAGCATGAGTATAGAACCAGTTTTCTTTTTTCCCAACTTGTTATTCAGTTTTTCCAACACTATTTATTAAGAAGTCTTAACTATTTGATTAGGCATGAGATCTTTATTGCACACTAAATCTCCATGTGTATTCAAGTCTATCTCTGGACTTTCTATTCTGTTTCATTAGTCTGTCTTTTCATAAGCCAATGCTATACTTTTAATTACTGATACATCATAGTATGTTTAAATATCTGGTAAGGGTAATACCCTTATTGCTTTCCTTTATCAGAATTTTCCAAGCTATTCTTCTTTGTTTACTTTTTTTCCCATGGGAATTTTAAAATTGGTTCATCTGGTTTCAAGGGAAAAAAAATCTGTATCTTTATTATGATTGTTACTTAATAATTTATAAATGTAACACAACACAACTGCTTTATGATGGTAAGTCTTCCTATCAAAGAACACAGTCTTTATATTTGTCCAAGTTAACTTTTATATCCTTTATATTAGAAAGTTCCTTTTTGGGTTCTGCATATTTCTTATAAGTTCTGAGTTCTTTGTCTTTTGTTGCTATTAAAATGGGGTCTACTTGTCCATTATTTCTAAATCATTGTTTTCTAAGATCTGTGACAGTTTAAATAGCCTTAGAATTACCTACTCTCTAAAGATTCCTCTGTGAGACTAAATGTGGTACTTTTTTGCGATGGAGGAGGTATTTGCAACATACATAAACAACAATTAAACTAGTTTGCAGCCACTTAGGATTTTTCTCAATTCTAATACAAAATTTTAGTATTATCCTACAAAAAATACCTTGATATTCTTAATTATGTTTATGCTTCTACAACCTAATTTATCAATTTCTATAGTAATTGAGCCCTATAGAGTTTTGAAATCTGGGATGAGTTTTGGTTGATTTAATTTTCCTGGGAAATTATCCATTTCATACTCCAGATTTTCAAATTTATTGGCATAGAATTGTACAAAGTAGCTTCATAATCCCCTTTGTTTCTGTGATTATTTTCATCTTCTCATTTCTTGATTTTTTTTGACCATTTGCTATGTTTTGGATTAGAAAATAATGTGTCCTATTTTTAATGTTTCTGTTTCTCCTTATATATTCTACAGTTTTTACTTCATGAAAGTTATTCCTATGTTACTTAGTGCACAGATATTCATAACTTATCTTCCTTGTGAATTCTCACACTTGACATTAAAAAAGTCTTCTATAAATTGATTTGGGGTTTGATTTCTATATGCAATGGTATCAAAATCACTGCTCATGGTTTCTTTTACTGCATATTTGCTCATACTTCTATTTTTGTCTTACTGAATTGCATTGTCTTAGGAGTATCTCTTATATATAGCACAGGGCTCAGTTTTGTTTTATGATAAAAGTATTATGTGACTTGTGTCATGCACACAAACCCCAAAGGTCACATCTTATGCTCCACTGGCCAAAACAAGTCACCTGGCTGTGTCTAGATTCCAGGGGTAGAAATAAACTCCATTCTTAGAGAGAAGTTACAAATACTGTGGCCATTTGGGTAGGGAATGGTGTCTACTCATGCTATGAGGTAGAATACCTGTGTGAGAGCTACCTGGGGGGTGTAGAAGAGATCTATGCCTGTAGGCAGCTCTCCCACCTGAGTGAAATATGCAGTGGGCAGACATAACCCCCACTTAGCCAAGGCTTACTTAAGAACTACACACGCACTAGAAGAGAAAGCCAGCATTTGAACCTGTGCTCTTCAGAGTACATTGATGGCCATTCAGTGCTAGCCACAGAAGCAGGGACGGCCAACACAGAGGACTGCAACTTTCCCTAGTCAAGGAAGGAGATATTTTCTCTCTTCCCTTTCCCCACTTTTGCCTCAATTACAGAAGAGCTAAAGAGAAGGTTAGGAGGTATCTGGGAGCCAGATCCTTGCTCTTCCTTCTCACTCTAAGGTGATAGAGCCATAGGTTTAGCCTAAATCATAGAAGGGTAGAAGAACTAACAATCAGAATAATATGTTTCTGATGGTTGAAAATGGCTGACTGCTTATAGAATCTGGTCAAGATGTCATTAAAGAAGAATTTAACAGAGCACAGAGTATAGACTGAGGAAAAGAAATAAGATACAGAGGTGGTAGATGCAGAAGACATAATTAATAGAATATAACTAACAGAACAACTAACAGATCAAAATAGAAGTGGGCAAGGTTCTGAAAGGACTAGGGCCAATAGAACCAGGGCTTGAACAGGAAGAAAAAAATTCTATCTTCTAAGATTGAAAGAAAAGGTATTAAGAATGGGTATGAAGATAGGTTATTGTGCAGACAGGAGTCTGGAAAGCTGATAACCTCAGTTTTTTTTTCACGAAGTAAGAAATAAGGATGTCTGTCAAGAACGAGGGCAGCTTGAACAGGGAGGATGTTTAGAATGGTCACTGGAATACTAATGCTGAAATTGACGTAAGGTGGACAGATAAAAATAAATTACTTTTTTCTGTACTAACAACAGCTATAAAAAAGAAAAAACAATTTAAAAGGACCATCTGAAAAAATAATAGAACATTACATAAGGACATTAAATAATATCTATTTTAGGTATATTTAATATCATAAAAACATGAATTCTCCCAAAATTAAGTACATGTAATACATTTCTAATTTAAATATGAATAGGGTTTAGGGACAATTGGATAAAGTGATCTTAAAAGTTATATGGAATAATATAAAAAAGAAAACTAATGAGGGCTGACTTGCCTCACCAGATGGAAGCATATCATGACCTCCTTATTGGCTTTGGTTTTGGCTTAAAAAAGGCAAGTCAGAATAGAAAACTCAGAAATAGATCCCTGTACATGTAGACACTTGATATATAACAAAAAATGATATTTCAGTTAAAAGGGGAAAATGGGTTATTTTTAAAATAGGGCTGATCCAACAGCCTATTAATCTGGAAAAAAAGTAACCAAGAGAAGTTCCAGATTGATTAAATGAAAGAAAAAAGTAATAGATTTTATGTACACACAAACATCCTGCAAGAGAGGATTAACCAAGACAAGACCTAGAAGCTATAAAGTAAGACACACATAACTTAAAAACCTGTGTGGCAAAGGATTTAATGTAAATTGAAAGGAAATGAAAAGGTTCAATAAAAACTTTAAAAAAGGAAATGATAAATTAAGGGACATTATTTATTTGAAACATATGACAGAGAAGATCTGAACTATACAAAATTTCTTATAAATGGATGAAACATAATAACTAAAAAGAAACAATGGGCAAATAAGATTTGCAGAAAAGCAAATCCAAATGGCTAATAAACATGAAATCATACTCAGTCTTGCTGGCAGTCAGAGACATGTAAATAAAATGACAATGATATATCATTTTGCAACAATTAAAAGTGAAAATTTCTGCTGCTGAAGAGATTTGAGGAAAAGGTACTTTCATGTATGTGGAAATGTTGGTTCAGCCTTTTTAAAATGTAATCTGGAATTATCCATTGAAATTAAAAATACATTTCCCTATCCCATTCTTGGGAATCTGTACTATGGAAATAAAATCACGACTAGGTAAGGTATACACACAATTACGTTTATTGCACCAGTGTTTGTACTAATGGAAGATTGGAAACAGAGTGAGTGTCCCTCACTAGACAAATTGCTCAGTGTACTCTATTATAGCACACTCCTGTCATTAGCACCAAGCAGCCATTAAAACAAATCAGTTAGTTTCTTACTAACCACTTCCCCTGAGCTCAGCCCACTTTTGATCCTCACAACAACCTTGTGAGGTAGGTGGTAACAGTTTTACAAGGAAGGAAACTGAAGCATGGAGAGTTTTTAAAAACTTACACAAGGCCACATAGCACTACAGAATCACTGTATTTTCTCTTTATGCCAGTTGACGTGGAGAGATTTGTATAATATACTCTTCAGTATGAAAATCTTAATACAGAGAAGTATATAAGATCACATTATTATAAAACAAATGACTCCCTAAACTATGTATATACACACACAAACACATATCACAGCATGCTATATATCTAGAATATGTTTGTATTCCACAAAATTATAGAAGGTTACACAGGAGATTTTTAACATTGGTACTTAATGGGACAACTAAATTTACTGTTCATGGTAAAAAATAAATTATATAGGATATAATCTCATATAGCCACGTATGAAAGAATGGTCACCTTTCATGATTACTTGAGGGAAGGAGTGGATTCTAAATGATTTTTATTTTTACCTTGGTTTTTAATTTTTTAATTGTATTATTTTTTAAAATGAACATACATGATGCAGGAAGAGGAAGCTATATTCATTGTGGGAAATACGTTAATGGGGATATAATAATGATAATACTATAAATTCACCTCAAGACTATGTCTCCCATGCTCTAGAACTCAAAAAAAGAATTCATGCTAATAAGAGAAGGTACAGTGATTACATATAAGACTTAAAATGTAAGACTCTAAACATCAGGTCATGAAATAAAGATTTTTAGCAGAAGTAAAATTTAATATACATTTTAGTATACGCAGAACCTTCAAACAAGCAGTTTCATTTTAAAAATGGTGACATACTATTTCTGACATTAAATCTGAAGTAAATTAAACAATATGTTTCACCTATTGAACAGGAAGCAGTAAGATTTGTCTTTATAATCCTATATAAATATTTATATATTCAAACAAATTTTACTGTACGCAATTCGTAATCACGTTACTTTTAATGTTACTGGTTAAATTATAAATTCCTGAGGGGATTCACAGTATTGCCTTATCATTAAAGAAGTTTGCCATCTTTTTTGATTCTAATCTCCATGGAGTTCATCTTCTCGGCATTATGCAGACACTAGGGTGGAGAGGAAGAGTGGACTCAGGTCCCAAAGTTATGAGGCACATTTGAAGGGTAATGAGGCAGAGCAGAGATGATCACAGGCAGCGTCTCTCAGGAGCAGGGGAAACACCCGTGTCTGGAGAGCGGAGGGGACAAGAGCATCCCCTGTTGCTGTCCTGCAGGGAGGGCTGTCCTCATGGGAGGGCTGGTCTCCCCTTAGGGCCTGGAGGCAGAGAGACTTCAAGGACAAGATGAGGGTGTAGGAGGTTGATTAGAATTGGATTAGGATTTTGCTCTCCGTATAACTGCTGCAAATAAAAAAAAAAGGAATAAAAATAATAGAATTGGATTAGGATTCAAAGGCTGCTGTAGAAGAGGCTGCAGTGCAGGATAATAGCGGGGGCCACCGAGGCTGAGGAAACAGAGAAGGGCATGGGGAACTTGGGGAGCCAGGGGTCTGAGCTGGAATTGAGCATTTGCCTTTCTCCCTGTAAATGAAAGTTATGATCAGCAGTGATTGGTCTCCACCCAATTTGGTACAAATTATATTGGTGCTGTAACTGCCTGAGGGTCTCAGCCTGTCAAAGCTGTCTCAGGTATTTGCGGGCGTGGGCCTGGTGACAGTGGAGGAACCTAAGGGCAAGATCTCCTAGGAGGTTCATGGGAGTTCTGGGTTGATGGGTGCTCTTGTGCTGAGCTCTTGTATTCTCCCTTTCTACATAAATCACTATTAACAATGGCATTTTTGTGAGTGTAAGATTTCCACTCTCTGATTATGAGCTGTGCTGTTTAGACTCAATAACTGGGGACCTTTGGTTTACTTCACAGAGTTCAGGACGTGCCCTATTTCAAGTTATGAAGTAGAGCGGCTGGAGTGTTGTGGTTCTGTCATATTTGGCTGTGAGTGGGACTCATTTCTTTGAGCTCTCTTTGTTTTGTGAAGCTCTGTGTCCCAAGTTCTCTGGTCTCTAAGGTCCTTGGCTGATGACTGCTTTGTAACCACATTCTCCTAGCCAACATGACGTAAAGTAACGGAGCTTGCCAGTAACATTCAGTATCTCAGACGGAGAGATCGCTTTAGAAAAAAGCCGAAGACGGTGACTCACAAAACCAGACTTTTGGCATACATGGGAGGGGAAAATGTCGAGAAAGTCAATGAAGAAAGTATGTGAAAAGGTTGTAGTTGCAACAATTCATTCTTAAGATCCATTGTTGGCCCCTTCTAAATTTCTGTTCTTTGACTTTTGAAATTGCTGCCTTTGTATGTGAAAACATTAAGCTATTATGAACTAAAATTTGCCAATGCCAGACTAGAAGTAATTTTATGAGTTTAGAATTTCAGTGCAAATAAAACATTATCAAACACTTTCTTTCAGTGTTTCAGTTCTGAGTTAAGACATTTCTTTAGATCCAGACAGTGACACTGCCAGGGAAGGTTCATATTTTTTTTAAAAAAATTTTTGAGAGAGGGGTCTGGCTAAGTTACTCAGGCTAGCCTTGAACATCTGGGCTCAAGTGATCCTCCCGCCTCTGACTATAGGCGCACGGCTGCTCCTGTCTCCGTTTTTGAAGATATAATCATGAACTTTTTAAAACAGGTAATCCAGAACCAGTTAAGCTTTACATGGATCTAGTTTTGATGTGACCTTCAACTTCAGGTTATTTTGATCTTTTTGTTTTCTGTTTCTTAAATTAAGTTGCTTTACAAACAACTACATATTCAATGATCTCAGAGTAGGTAAATGATATAGTCATTTTATGGACTGCTATTGGACATTGTTCTATAATCCTCAAGCTCTACTCCTATCTTATCTATTGTTTCCTACCTGCCTGGATGGCATTAGACTTAGAAAAACACTTTTTTTTGGAGACAAGATCTGGCTCTGTCACCTAGGCAAGAGTACAATGGTGTCTTTGTAGCTCACTGCAACCTCTCAGACTCCTGGGCTCAAGTGATCTTCCTGCCTCAGTCTCCCGAGTAGCTGGGACTACCAACATACACCACCACATCCAGCTAATTTTTCTATTTTTTGTAGAGATGGGGTCCTGTTCTTGCTCAGGCTGTTCTCAAACTCCTGGCCTCAAGCAATCCTCCTGCCTCAGTCTCCAAGACTTTTTTTATAAGCCATGGTCATAGCCATATCAGTCCATGCTTCTCTTTGGTAATGCACCACATTAAAATGCAAAACCCAAATATTAGTCTCTTGGCCTTTTCTTAGAGTTCTTCTGAAAATCGCATAACTTATCCTATGCAGAAAGGATAGATGTAGGGATTTGTTTTCTCCTGTGATGTTTACAAAATATGACTAAATGAAATTCATGTTTTAATTCACAGAATGGGAAACAAATTGGAATATCAGGATATGCTTCTTTCTCATTTAATGCAACTATGTCTAGACTTTTGTGTTTGACCCACAGTGACTCAGTAATGTTAAGGAAAATGTTTTATGTAATTAGCTCTCTTTCTTTCTTTGTTTTTTTCTTAAGAGGGATAAGCTTTGAAAAATTAAAGACAAATACTAAATATTTACTACAAAATGATTTCAGCATGAGGGATGATAAATGTTTCAAAGATCCAAGACAGATAAAAGTATAAAAATTACATGAATAAGTAACTTTTAATGCTTAATATAACAGTGACATTTTCTTAATGATGCCATATATCCATTTACAGTTACATAAAAGTCTAGTCCTACTTGCTTGAAATAAAAAAGAATATCATATATCAGATTATTTCCTTGAATGAAAGCATGGTTTGGGTGACTATAATATCTTCTGTTGGTCTTAATTTGCACTTCTGAAGTGAAAAAAAAGTTGAGCACATTTTCATGTATCTATTAACCATTTAGACATTCTCTTTTGTTAAAAAAAAATTGGGGGTATTCTTTTCATGTAGGGGTTCTTTTTATTTAATATATGAGTCCTGTGTAAAATATCTTCATTGCAAATGCCTTTTCCTGTGATATGGTTTGCATTTCCACTCTTAATGGTATCATTTGGTAAAAAAGTTCTTAATTTTAACTTAATACTGTTTATCAATATTTTCTTTATAAATATAATTTTTGTGTTCTGTTTAAGAAATATTTACCTAGCAGGATCATTAAAAAAATACTAATGTTGGCAGGGGTTTTTTTAGTCCCTCAATATTGTCGTTCTTTGTCTTTTAGCTTTCATTGGTTCTGTTGGAAGGCAGCTGACCCTCCTGTTGCTTCTCCACTGAGGATGAGATACGTCCCTTTTTCCTCCGCTGCTCTGAGATTTTCTATTTGTTTTCAGCAATTTTACTGTGATCTGCTTAGATGTCATCTTATTTGAATTTGTCCTGCTTGAGTCTCATAGCGGCTTTGAATCCATGGCTTGACACCTTTCTGTAGTTTTGGATAATTTTTGGCCATTATCTATTCAAGTATCACTTATTCCCTACTTTCCCTCTCTTTTTCTCGGACTCTAATTCCACATACGATAGAAATTTTCACCTTGTCCCACATGTCTTTTACGTTGTTAAATTATTTTCCATCTTTTTAAAAGGTCATGACTTGGTCTGGATATTTTCTGTTGTCCAGTCTTCCTCTTCACTGTTCCTCTTGTGAACTATATTTAGTCTGCATCCAACTTATCTGAGTTATCCATTTTAGTTATTGCACACTTTGATTCTCAAATTTCCATTTGACTTTTTTTTTAAAAGTGGAGTCTATATGAGATAGTACATTTTTTGAACATTTAAAAATAGCCATTTTAGAGTTTGTATCTGAAACTCCAGTATCTGGATCTCCTTCTGTTTTTCTCTTAGTCTTTGGTCTTTTGTCTTCAGAGTGTATGTGGTAATTTTTAATTGAATGCCAGACATCGTGAATTGAAAATTAGAACAATAATTTGAGACTCTGCTTTTGCAGCCTATTGGGCGGAGAAAGATTACCATAATGAGATTGAACTAATCAGAGACGGGGTTGCAATCTTTGTGAGAGTCGATTTATTTCTAGTTTATTCGGGTAATTTTTGGAGTGTATCTCTTCAGCAGTTCCAGCTGAAAGCCAAGGGTGTTTGTTTGGGCCATTCTACTTTGTTGGATTCTGAACTAATTTTTTTTCTCCCAAACCCCATGAGATGGCTGAAAGCCCTATTCAGCTTCTCAGTCTTTTGGCTGTTGCTTGTAAATTGACAAACTGGGTCTCAAGTGAACATGCTGCACAAGATACCAAACTCATTTCATGGCATTTTCACGTAGGTAGGCGCCTTCAGTCTTGGCTCCCTTGATAGGTCTTGGATACCTTCACTGTGATTTTTTTTTTTTTTTTTGTATTCTATCCCAATTTTATAGTTATTCTCGGTGGGAGAGTTGGCATAATACAAACTAGTCTGCTATAATTGGAAGTGGAAGTATCTTGTTATTTATTTTTTCAAGAAGTAGTTTTAGTGCCGACTGTATGCCAGGTACTATTATTTGAGGCGCTGGTAGCATAGTGTTTAAACACGGTATAAGGTTTTTCTTTTCATGGGGCTCACATTCTATAGAACGAAGGTAAAATATAAACAAACAAAGTGATTTCAAATTGTGATAAAGGGTATGAAGGAAATAAGCAGTGAGATGTGTAAAAGTAGCTGGTTATGGGGAGAAGGTTACTTTAGGTCATCAGGAAAGTCTCTCGCAAGGAGGTGACATTTGAACTGAGATATGAAAGGTGTGAAGGAGACAGCCAAGTGAAAAACTACGAAACACATAGGAAAGTATGAAGGCCTTGCAGTGCAGAGGCAAGTGCGGTTAGGACTTAGTGTGAGACGGAATTAGGGGCATGAGATTGGAGAGGTAGTCCAGGTAACAGCCAGTGCGCTACATAATAATGGGAGGAGCAGAAATATAAATGTAAGAAACCAAAAATGCCCCCTAAGTTTCTGACTTGAGCTACTAGTTATCATTTATTGAGTTGGAGAAGACCAGAGGAGGGGCACATTTGGAGAGTGGGTATCAAGAGTTCTGTTTTTACATGTTAAGTGTGAGATGTCTATTAGGCATCCAAGAAGGGTTAAGGCAAGAGATTTAAGTTTGGGAGTTACTGGCAGAAAAATGATATTAAAGCAATACAAATGGATAAGCTCACCTGAAGATATATTCTAGAAAAAGAAGAGAAGAAAACGTATACCAAGCCCTGGAGGATGACAGTATTTAGGGATTGCACAGAAGAGTAGGAGAAGCTAAAGGCATAGGAAGAAAACCAGAAGAATATAGTGTCATATGAGCTAAAAATAGAAAGTGTTTCAGGAAGAAGGGACTGGTTAGCTCTTATGAATACACTCAAAAGTAAAATATGAACTAAGAAATGTCCATTGAATTTGACAATACAGAAAACATTGGTGACTTTGATGAGAACAGGCATCTTAGAGCAGTGGGGTTAGAAGCCAGACTAGAGTGTCCCAAAGAACAAATGGGGACTTCTCGTTCTAGCAGAATCCATTCTGGATTTATTCCCCAGTCTAGTGTGTGGATTTGCTTTTCAGAGTCCTCAAATAGCTACGTGAAATCTATAACTACATGCAAAACTTTAGAGAACCAAATATAAGGAAGAATATTAAAGCAACTAGAGAGAAAAGATTACATACAAAGAAATTGAAGGAATGCAGTAATATCTTCTGAGGGGCAGTGAACCTGTGGCTGGCCTCAAGGCCACATGTGGCCGTTCTTTACAGAACAATCCTTTTATTAAAAACGGGCCACACTTGGGGATCCAGACGGCCACATGTGGTCTTGAGGCTGCCGGTGCCCCACCCCCACACGGGAGCAGTTATTTAAAATATGAGAGAATAAAATAAACAACTTAATGCTGTTAGATTTTAAAACTTAGGAAAAATGGGAAATCTTCTGGAAAAATACAAGTTTCTAAAACTGACTCAAGAAGTATGAAATCTGAATATGTGAAAGAATGTTTTTTAGATCTACCAGACCCTTTTTTTTTTTTTTGCTGAGGTCTGGTAAACTTTTGTGAAACATATTGTTCCTATCTTATATAACCTGCTCCAAAGACTAAAATAAATGGAAAGCTTTCCAACTCATTTTATGAAACTATTATAACATAAATACCAATACAGGAGAAAATTAAAATTATAGGCCAATATCATTCATGAACATAATGCAAAAATACCAAGAAAATATATATGCAAACCAAATCTTGCAATGTGTTAAAAAAAAATTACAATCAAGTTTGGTTTATTTCTAGAAATGAAAAAAACGATTTAGCATTCGAAAATCTATTTATATAAGTTATCACATTAACAGACCAAAGTAGAGAAACCATTTGATCATCTCAAAAGATGGAAAAAGCATTTTAAAAAAAAAATGTATCACCCATTCATGAAAAAAATCTCTTAGAAAACTAGAAATAGAATGGAGCTTCTTTAATCTGATTTTTTTTAACTGCTAAATCCTACAGTAAACATTGTAAAATGTAGAAACATTCCCTTTAAAATCAGGAACTAAAAGAACACTGCTATTGTTACTACTATTCAGTTATAGCCACCAAAAAAGACAAGAAAAATAAATGTTATAAGAATGAGAAAGAAAAAAACATGTATTCAGACTGGACATGACTGTCTACATAGAAAATCCAAAATAATTTACAGATGAACAGTTAGAAT
This sequence comes from Avahi laniger, assembly GCA_963575035.1. Taxonomy (NCBI): domain Eukaryota; kingdom Metazoa; phylum Chordata; class Mammalia; order Primates; family Indriidae; genus Avahi; species Avahi laniger. Next base: position 23,310 of record CAUYSK010014640.1, on the reverse strand, counting down.
TACCTAAAGCTCAGCAAGTTTGGATACTGCCTACTACGTGAAAAATTCAGCATTCCTGCATTATCTTCCATCTCCTGCAGCTCAGGCTGGCGAGGTGGTTTGAACGTGAGGGACTCTCGCTAGGAGCAAGAGGCAGTTTAACAGACGTGGAAGATCAGGGTCCGACCTTCTCAGTTTCACTGAGAGCACAGTGACTAATTAACACTTTCTGTGATTTACAGGATGGAGAAAAGGTCCAAGGTCCGAACATTAGAGGTTCCCAGTAACTGTCTTTAATTGGAGGCTAGTCCTTTTAAATTGAGACGGTCATTTAGTTCAAAACTGGGAAGCACATTCTAGTTCTTAGGAGAACCCCTGGGAAGCCAATCACAGGATTTCAAGCAACTTACCTGCTTTTATTTAGAGCATAGATTATTCATAAATTTGCCTCTTACACCACTAATTCCGTTCTTTATTACAAAATGCAAATAAAATAGAAAAATTGTGAACACAGTAAACTTCTCACACTGTTTATTTTGCTGATGGTCAAGGAAGGCCTGCCTGAAAATGAGGCCAAAAGAAATGGTAAAACTGCACTGGTAGCTAATTTCCATCCAAGGAATCCTTAAAATAATCATGCTTTCTTAGAGGGATTCCAATACTTTTATATTCAACTTTTCAAAATGAAAATTACTTTGTATTTTTTCTGATTATAAATATATTCAATATTCATTGTAAAAATTTTAAAAGTTCTAAAAATATAAGCCTTTCTCGTAAATTCTTAGTTCCCTCAGACTCAGCTAATAACCTTGCCTTACTTTACTGAGCAAACTGAGGTGATTCCATTTTTCTTCAACTTCACTCTATAAATATATAATTGGTCAATATTCCTTTTTTTTTTTGGCCAGAAAAAATTTCCTATTACTTGAAATACTTAAACTCAATGGACAGTGGTTCCATTACGTTTTAAGAACTTCAGATCTTGGTAGTTGGTGGCAAGAATAACCGCAGGTAGACTAAGTTTATGGGGGGAAAATAAGTTGCTTGGAAAAACAACATCTTTGAATCTTTTTTATTTTTTCAGGCATTGTAGTAGGCCAAATCATTATATTTTTTCATCTAGATTTCTGCAGCATGATTGGTTTGTGCCAGTAATCTCTACCCATGTGCTCAGTTGCCAGATGAATCCTAAATCTATTCAAGAACAATTTTTGTTACCTCATTTTTATAATTTAAGAAATTTCTGTGGGTATCTGTTATTTCTCTTAACAAATCACCCTAGCTTGGCACCGTGCCTTGCTAGCTTATACTCCCATAGATTCATTTCCTTTCCATTCACATGTGTTCTATGTGTTCCATGCTCATTGCCAGCCCTGTTCTTTAGCATAGGCTATATACACTCATTCCCTTCTTTCAATAATTTAAATGCTATGATTGTCTCATGGCCCTTATTGAAACTCACCCACTTCTCATTGACCTCTTATTATTTGCAGTTTACAGTATATTCTGTCCTCTCCCACTATTATGCATTTACTGGTTAGTTTGCTTATTGCTGTATAATTACCTTATCTCTGAGGCTGACTCTCTGTAGGGATTGCCTGTGAGATGTAAAATACAAGGTCCATGGGATAGATCCTTGCTCAGAAATATAGAAGATATTATTGTTCAGAATACTTTATCACTCTGTTCAAACCAAATATTCTACCATCAGAGGTTCACCAGTTTTTGAAATAACTCGTCGTCTTTCCAAATTTCAATACTGCCCGTAAGAATTAAGGGATTAGGAGTTGGATAGGAGGACTGCTACCTAGAACTAGGGCCAGACTTAACGAGCCATTGTGAGGACAGCTGAGAGTTTGGAAAGCAACATAGAATAATAGAAAGATTACTGGCATTGGACTCGGACCTGGTTCAAAGTCAAGCTATACCACATATTAACAGTTACCTTATCTTTTCCATTTCCCCATATTTAAAACAGAAATGATACATATCTCACAGTGCTATTGTGAAGATTAAATGAGACAGCATGTGAAGGGTTATTATGGTTACCAGCACATAGTAGGTAGATGCTCAATAAATAGTACTTATCATTATTATCTCTAAGTTAGAGCAGCTCTCCACTCCATCGGATGAAGTTAACAGTTAAGTGAAATATCACAAGCCATAAAAATTCCTACAGGGATAGACAGTGTCTTATGTTGAATTGGCCAGAATTCTTCTTCAATTTACTCAACATTTGGCAGTTGATTTGCTTTCTAAGGAAAAATCTTAAAAAGATTAAAAACTGCCTCCTCGGCCAAGGACCACAGCGGGACTCTGCCCTTGCAGAGGACACAGGCAGTAAGACATCAAGATGAGGCCCATCGTGCTGGGATGAATGTAGTCCAAAGGCAAGTGCACATGAATTCCTATTGCAAAACAACCCCTTTTAAGATTATAGAACCTTGGCTTTGGAGGAATTTTACTATTCCTTTTAGAAATCTTCATTATAACGTCTCAGATCATCTAACTTGTGGTCGAAGGGGAAATTCACTATTTCACAAACCAGACCATCCTGTTGTAAGTTATAACCAATAGACAGTACTCGCTTAGTTCAATCCCAAACTTCCTGCCATGACTTCTTCCCACTGGTTCTAGTACTGTACTCCCCATCAGAGCTATGTAGATTAGGTATAGTCCCTCATCTATATGAATACCTCTCAGATATCTATTCCAATTCCTCCTAACTTCTCTAGAATAAACATCCTAATGTCTTTAGTTATGTAGCTATATTAGTCAAATATTTAGCTTTAATTTAAAATTATGAGCTAATAAAAATGTGAAAATTCATAATTCCAGAGAGAATCTGGACTATTTTCATCAAATGGAGACAGATTGTTTCTAACAACCATGACAATGAGACAATGGAAAGTGAGTCATATCGAAAGGCACATGTGCCCTGAGTAAAAACCAAAACATTCAATACAATATGACATTTGAAATAGTAAATTTCAGAGCAATGGTTATTGCAGTATTTATCTGATTTTTAACAATGTTTTATATTCACATTGTATGCAAAAAAAATGTTGGCCCCATTTTGATGCTAAACATGGTTAGCAAAATAAATGTAGATGAAGATTATTTACAGAAGCTTGGACCTCATGGACCTAAGCAGTAATGTTTTTCTCTGTTTAAATTGACATGAAATTATATAAAGCACCAAAGCAGAGAAATAATCTTCAGTTGAACAAACATTTCAAGCCTTCCATATGCCAGGTACTAGAAATGAGTCATAAAATACATAAAGTACATAGTTCCTATCCTCAAGATGCTCAGATGTGGGGACCCGGGGGAATAAATATAGGTAACCATAAGAGACAACAACAATAACAAAAAAATAAGATGCTCATTCATTTCCAGGCATTTCTACCTCTTTGAAAATTGTTAAATTTATTTACACAAGAGAAATATAGTCTCTATTAATGGTGACTTAAAGACTTCAAAATGTATTTTAGTATAAAATACAGATCTTTTGACAGATCTTGTATAGAAATGATGAGGCTTATTTACTGATAAATGCACTTCAGTAAACTTAAAGACCAAAACTTAACACAAAAATGCACGCTGAAGAACTATAAGGAAAAATGAAACAAATGAGAACAGACTGATGGTACAGTCGACAACCTATATAATTGTTAATCTAATGAACAGATTGGATTATATAATATGTGGTCAGGAAATATTGTTCCAAAATACTCTAATGTTCTGCATTAGTTAAACTCTTATTTGGAAATTTTCCCCAGTTTGGGTCATGAGACATTTAATTATATTTGGAGAACCAGAATGGGTCTAGAGAAGCCTGATAAATGTGAGTAAAAGAAATTCTGTGAGAAAAAACTAATATTTTTCCTCAGGAACAAGAAGGTTTGAGGGGCGATTTGATTTTTGTCTTCCACAGAAGGAAGATACTATCAATCATTTCTCATTTCAGTGACATCATAAATAAGACTAGAATTGCCTCAAGTACAGTTTGGAAAATTTAGTTTGGGCATAAGAACTTTTAAACATAGCATGATATACTTTAAAATAATATTATGGAAAACTGCTATGGTTTGAATGTACCCTTTAAAATTCAGGAGTTGCCAATGTGATAGCATTAAGAGGCAGGGCCTTTAAGAGGTGATTAGACCACTAGGGCTGCACCCTCACTAACGGGATTAAGACCCTTTTAGAAGAGGCTTCATGCAGCATCCAGCTAGCTTGCCATCTTCCTCTCTTCTGCCGTGGGAGCATACAGCCTCCCTCCGCTGCAGAGGGTGCAGCCCTTAGCAGACAGCCGAACCTGCTGGTGCCTTGATCTTGCACTTTTCAGGTGCCAGAAAATAGACTTCTGTTCTTTATAAATGTCCCAGTCTTAGATATTCTGTTATAGCAGAACAAAATGGACAAGAACAGAAATTGTCCTGGTAAATTTACATTTTCATCTATTTGGCTGGGTAGGTAATCTGAAGATTTGCTCTTTGATTCTGGGAAAGTGTTACACAAGAAGAGGTCTTCCACACAGTGTGGTTAAGGTTCGCAACAAGGTTTTGAAGCTTGCTAGGGCATAGGAGCAACTGGGAGTGGTACAAAAGAGACGTCTCAGGAGCAAAAGATAAGACCATTTTCATACTCATAGCTAGTTCTTCATGAAGAACATTTTAGGTGTCTTGGTCTATAGAAAGTGTTAAAGAATCAATACACCATTTCTGCTTCTGATTTTTAAAGCTTTGCATCCTCAGGCCTGACATGAAAATGTGTCTGTCACCTACTCAGAGAAGATATCCAGGTCTCTCCGCCAAATCCAAATAAAACCTTAGCACATACAAGATTAAGTTCACTGTTTTGGAGAGGCCATTTTAGTTTGAACATATAAAAAATAGTACTCAAAACCTGGATCAGTGAGAAATATATGTAGGAAATAGCCATGTTTTCCAATAACCTCTAAGAGTTTTCTTTTTCCTTAGACCAGTGGACTATTACATGGGAAATGAAGAGGTAAATCTCAAAACGAGTTTTCTCATAGGTCATACCTATGTGCTATTCTATGAGGGTTCATAACCCACAATGGTATTTTTTTCTGTCTCCTCAGTAAGTTTATCTTATCAGTATTTAAATTTTCCTCTACCTGCCCAATTGGCTTTGGCTTCTTTTTCATAAGCTGAGGTATTTTCTGGGGATGGGAGTGGGTGGGTAGCAAGCATCATTGTCTATTCTAAGTCTTTTCTGTAATTTTCATACCTCCCTCTAGCATACAGTATGCCGTAGCCTCCATGTACGAACACGCACAAATCATTCCGCCTACCTACCCAGTCCCCACCACTTCATGATCAGAAAACAAATGGAGACATTTGACTCTCGGTTATGCTACTAAGAACCCCAGTGGCAGACAAATGAGTCCCAGGGCCCAGATCCCTTCTGACAGGGTCACATCATTTCACTACTTAGAGCTCTTTCAGAGACGAGGTTCCTTCTGCCTCACCGGCGTAGCCTCCTTTGCTTCTCCCCGAGGTGCGAGCTCTGACTGGCCTGCCTGAAGCAAAAATGGAAATTAAAGGTGTGTGTTGTTTAAGTAGGGAAACCAGTGAAGGGAGCTTGCTGTCTACCTCTCTCTGATCTGTCATGAGTGGAAGCGGAAGTTTTATGGGCCTCGGGGTAGAAATGGGAATTCTTTGCAGGGAAAAGGCTATGGGGGTGTCTAGATTTAATTCTATTAATTGCAAGTTTATTATTTGGCATACAATCCTCAATCCAGCTCAATACTTCTTTCCTATCAACAGCATGGGCTTTGGGGTGAGACAATTTATGTTCAAATCCCAGTATTTTGTCATTACTATTTTTATTATTTTTACTTTCTATAACCTTCTGGCAAAAAGAAAACCCACTGAACACTTGTTACAGTTCAGGCACCCCCACCCTAACCACATTCGCCTCAGGCCGTCTCTGGGGGCCTTCCTCTTCTCTCTCACTTCTGCCTTGCTTTGGAAGAGCTGTATTCAGGGCTCTTTCAAAATCCTACTGTAGATCTCTGCCACCACCAGTCTGAGCAGCTCTGGGTTCCCACCCCTGCATCCACGTTCGAGCCCAGGTGAGAGGATGGCAGGAAGGCAGACATGCTGGCCCTGACTCCCAGCTGTAGGCTGGGGTGGCTGTGAGGAAAGCCAGCCTTTAGGAACTCAGCAGCAGAGGATGCCACGTTTCCTCAAGGCACCTTGCCAAGGTCTTACCATGGCACCATCTCAACCAGAGCGTGGCCTGCAGTCCTGAGGACAGAGACCAAGGCTCTTTTTGTGGCCCAGACAGCAAGGACTGGCCCAGACTCTCCTGGTCCTGAGGGAGGCCCTGCAGAGAGGGGAGAGGGCTGCCCAGAAGGGTGGCGGTTGGTCTCCACTCTTTGCAGCCTGCATCCATGAGGGCAGGTAGCAGTGGCCCGGGACACCCTCCCTCAGCCACTTTGCCAGATCTGACCTGGGCCTCCCCAGCCGGCTTGGCCAGACCCAGGGTGGTGGAGGAAGGGTCCAGCCTGGGCCTGGCAGGAGCAGCTCAACGCAGTGTGTATGTGTCAAGATCCCCCATCGCCTGCTTTCTTCTAGACCAAAGGCTACCCAGAACACTTGGCGTGCTCTTGAACGGAGTGAAAGAAAGTAATGCACGTATGAACGTGCATTGCTCTTCTGGTGGAGGCCAGAGGCTGATCTCACCCACTTTTTCTTTCCTTCTGTCCTGGTAATTGGGTCGCAAAACCCCTCAAATTTCTAAGTGTTTCCCCTGCCTAGAGCACATCAAGGACTGACACAGATCTCTCAGTGTGGAACCCAGAGGTCTCCTAAGGATGACGGAGCCTTCAAGCTGGGAAGGGAGAGGGCAAGCAAAGAATCAGGCCTAACGGTGGAGCCTTGCCTTTGAGCATAATTATTCAGCATGGTATGCCTGAAATATGCAGAGCTTAATATTTGTTTTATCTACGTTTAATCAATTTGTATACATTAAAAATGGATACTTATTGGACAAATCAATATAAGTATACTCATATTCTATGACTGTAAGAATGTACTCACTCCAATTTCATTAATCACAATAGCATGAAGAAAAATTACATTTCTGGGCTACTGTGTTTGTTTGTATGTAACAGTAACCTTAGCTAATTTAAGCACAGTAAAAAATTACAATGCTTGATTCATTTAAAATCTAAAAGATTTTGAGCTAGATTTTGTTTATCTATGTTTCTCAATTCCTCTGCAATCTAGGTTTATTCCTTACTGTGCTGTGCCTTCAAAGAGCGAAGCCTCATATGTTAGTGTACAGATTGTGAGCTTTTTAGGTTCCAGTTTTTTTCATGTTTATTTTTTTCAGTTGCACTCTGGGCTTCAGCGTCCTCATCTGTAATGAGAAGGAGTCAAAGGAAGTTATCACTAAGTTCCCTTCAAGCATGAATTTTGCATTGACTAATCCATTGTAGAACACAATGGACATAATGGTTCTTTTGTAGTTCTCTTGGGACTTTTACTATTGCTAGGAATCGTGCTGGGCAGATGCAGGCATCACATGGAATGTGTGGCGAAGTGTAACTGAATAATGGGCCATGTTTTGAGGTAGTGATGTTCAATGCTTTACAGAGTGAGAAAATGGTCTTTAGAAATGTTTTAAGGAGAAACAAGCTTGAAAATATTCTTTAGTATTTTTGGATAGAAAAGTACAAAATGGATGTATCCTTTAAATATTTAAGAACTTCAAGCACTTTTGTTGTGTACTCATGGTGCAAACTAGTTAGGAAGGGCAGAGTCCCTGGCCTAACTGCAAAGCTTGGGGTTTGTGGTCAAGGCAGGTTTGGCTGCTAAGCCTGGCCCGAGCGCCAGAACCCTTAGCTGGGAAGGCGGCGGGGAGGCTTCGGAGCTCACCTGCACGCGGCCAGCACCTGCTGTCCCCAAGGCAGGCCCCGCCTGTGCAGCGGCCTTGGAGAGCAGCTCCTCCTCTTACCAGGGCAGAGCTCAGGAGAGTTCGCAGCCCAGGTGGCTCAGATGAGGGGCCAGGGACCAGAGCAGTGAAGCGACTTGCTCGCTTATGTTTCCATTGAACTTTTGGGGGTCTAGCTCCTGTCGCGGAGGCAGCAGCGTATTGGGATGGGCGTGAGGCCGAAGGCACAGACCTACCCCTCTCACAGCCCAGTTCCGCCCGCCCCTGCGTGAGTTGTGAGCCTGGCACTTCTCTCTCTCCACCGCCGCAAATTCGCGTGCCGCCCGCAGAGGGCGCGCCCTGGGGCCGGGCGTCCCTTGATTGCCACCTGCGGGGCAGTCCTGGTGCGGGGCGCGAACCCGCGAGGAGCGCGCTGCTGGCGCGGCGGGGACGGCGGGAGGAGGGGCCGTGAGCCCGGAGCGCCGCCGAAGGACGCCCCGTCCTCCAAATGCTGCCACTCGACTAACCCGGGCGCCCGCAGGAAGGCGGCGCCCCAGCCCTCGCAGCTGGACTGCACTTTGCCCCCGCCCGGCCGCAGCTCCTGCCCACCCTGGCGCCAGCAGCCCCTTCCAGAGCAGCGCCGGCTCCGGGAGCTTCGGGGACCGGCCCAGGGCCTGACGCCCGCGAGCGCCAGCTGCCTCCTCGGCGCCCACGGCTGTCCGGACGTGCGATGGGCGCACTGCTACCCCGGCGACGTGTTGCGTAAGTGAACACCTGGGAAGTGGGCGACTGGGGGGTGGGGGCGGTCTGTCTGTCTTTGCTTGTCAGCTGTGCCTTTTTGATTTTTCAATGGCAGAAACCTGTGAGTTACAGGACGCTTTAATTAAAGCAGACATTTCTCGGCCAGCTGCCTTAGAGCCTCACAGCTCCGTCCCCCTAACTGAGAAGAGTTAGCCCCTACTCCTTCCATCTTGTTCTGAGCCCCCAAATTAAAGGTATTTCATTATGAGTTGCAGTTTCATCCTGCTTCTTACCTGGAGAGTGAATGAAGATTTTCAGGTAAAAGATTTGCCTGTGAACATTTTATTTGTACGCCAAGCTGTCAGAATTGTGCTCTGAATGACATATGTTACGCAAAGTATTAGCTCTCGTGCTAGTTGGAGCTGTGGGAGGCTGAATCTTGAGGTGAAATAACGCAAATAAGAAATAATGCGGAGTGGACGGGTTAGATCCTCAGCCATTAGCTAAGGGATGTGAAAAGCAAAGCAGAACAGCTGGAGTTGTTTCTCTAACGTCTCCCGTCTGCCACCAACAGCCCCCATCCTTTATATTAATAGAAGTAGGTTAACAAAACTATAAACTAGTAAATGTTCTCATCAAAGACTCCATCTTTTTAGAATCTAGTGTATATGGTATTTATCTTAGGGAAATTTTAAGAATTCAGAGGAATAAGGAATCCAATTTTATTATGACAAAGTATAAATCACACCAAGATCAACAGTTGGATGTTCCTTTTTTCCTTTGGATTGGGTTGTTTTCAAGTACCTGATATAGTTATCATAAATAGATGGGAAATAACATTGAATATTCAAGCAGAATAGTCTGGAAAAATAACTTCAGTTTTTAACTTTGTTTTGCCCACATTATAAAAATTATTTAGGCCCACAATCTTATAGGAAACAGATACTTTAAAATCATAGACCGACCTCCAATCTATTTTAATATCTCCTATATAACTTTCCTGAAAGACCGGCTGTATTTTGATTGAATACTTCAGTGACAGAGAGCTCACATTTTGAGGTATTCCTCCTTTCTGTTAGCAAGTCCTTGTTTACACCAAATAGACAATTGCTTCCTTGTACCTTTCTCATTAGTCCAATTTGCCAGTAGCCCTCCAACTTGTGAAATTATAAGGATTTTTCTGCAAAAAAGATCTAAAATTTTTCAGAGTCTGAAAAGGGTCCATGACCAAGAAATAGTTAAATGAAAGGTCTAAAATGATACAAAATAAGATTTTTGTCTCCTCTTGAAAGCCTTTCAGATCTTTGAGCCTTGGTTTCCTCACCAGTAAAATGGGAATATACTCTTACCTGCCATTGGGTTATCGTGAGGATTAAATTAATAATCTTCGTAAAGTACTCACTATAGGTGCCTAGAAGTCAGTAAATGTTATCTTCAATAAATAATAGTTTTGTTTCCTTCCTTATCTAAGACCCTTCTGTGTGCTAAAAATCCTTAGATCAAAATTTAATTCAATAAATCAGTCTAACCAGAACAGTGAGGAGTGCAATGAGTTCCCATCTTCAAACAAAATCATCTATTGCTTAATTAGCTTTTGAGGTAAACACACCAAAGTCGACTAAAAACTTCAACCCCCTTCCCAACCTCCCATGCTTTGCTGTCAAGGTAGGCGTTATTGTTTTATTATGCAATTAAGCATTTCTTGAATCTGAGCTTTTTCGTTCCGTTGGCTTGTATTACTTAAAGCCTCCCTCCCATTTCCAGTTTGTTAGATTTCTTTTAGTCCTGATTGTGACATACATCATGTTAATTCTACTTTCTGGTTTTGTGTCACCTGCACATTTGCTGAGTTTATTCACCATTAAAGTCACTGATAATATAAGGGACAGGTCATTTTGCTTTCATGGTGGCACATCTAGAAGCCTGTGGCACAGCAGAAATGGCCCTGGATTTTTGGAGCCTGGTTTTAGAGTCTGGCCCTGACACCTACTAGCTTTGTAACCTTGAGAAACTTCAGTATCAATAAAATGAGGTTAATAACATCTACCTTCCAGAGTGGTGGTTAAAATTCAAGGTAATGGGCCGGGCACGGTGGCCCACGCCTGTAATCCTAGCACTCTGGGAGGCTGAGGCGGGTGGATTGTTTGAGCTCAGGAGTTCGAGACCAGCCTGAGCAAGAGCAAGACCCTGTCTCTACTATAAATAGAAAGAAATTAATTGGACAGCTAAAAATATATAGAAAAAATTAGCCAGGCATGGTGGCGCATGCCTGTAGTCCCAGCTACTCGGGAGGCTGAGGTTGCTGTGAGCTAGGCTGACGCCACGGTACTCCCTCTAGCCAAGGCAACAAAGTGAGACTCTGTCTCAAAAAAAAAAAAAAGAATAGGTATAAAGCTAACAAAATATAAGATATTTATAAGGAAGATCACAAAACTGTGATAAAAGGTCAAAAAAGAACTATAAATGGAGAAGTATTTCATGTTTATGGTTAGGAAGACTCAATATTGTCAAGCTGTCACTTTTTCCCAACTTGATCTGTACATTCAGTGCAATACCAGTCAAAATCCCAGCAATTTATTCTGTAGATACCAACAAACTGATTCTAAAGTTTATATTGAGGGGCAAAAGATTCAGAATAGCCAACTCAATATTGAATAAGAAAAACAAAGTCAGAGGACTAACACTGCCCAACTTCAAGACTTATTATAAAGCTACAGTAATCAAGATGGTATAGTATTGGCAAAAGAATAGACAAATAGATCAATGAAACAGAATAAAGAGCCCATCAATAGACCCATATAAATATACTGACAAAGAAGCAAAGGCAATAAAATGGAACAAAGATAGTGTTTCAACAAATGGTGCTGGAACAACTGTACATCTACATGCAAAAAAAATGAATCTACATGTACATGAATGTAATAGATATTACACCCTTCACAAAAATGAACTCCAAATGGATCACATACCTAAATTAAAAATGCAAAACTATAGAATTCCTAGAGGATAACATAGGAGAAAGCCTAGATGACCATGGGTATGGTGATACCTTTTTAGATTTGATAACAAAGGCATAATCCATAAAAGGAGTAATTAATAAACTGGACTTCCTTAAAATTTAAAACTTCTATGAGTTACATATGTTAAGAGAATGAGAAGACAGACTACACACTGTAAGAAAATACTTACAAACAGCACATCTGATAAAGGACCATTATGCAAAATATACAAGAGCTCTTAAAACTCAACAATAAGAAAACAACCCAATTAAAAATTGGGCAATGGCCGGGTGCGGTGGCTCACGCCTATTATCCTAGCACTCTGGAAGGCCAAGGTGAGTGGATCGTTTGAGCTCAGGAGTTCGAGACCAGCCTGAGCAAGAGTGAGACCCCGGCTCTGCTAAAAATAGAAAGAAATTAGCCGGACATCTAAAAATATATAGAAAAAATTAGCTGGGCATGGTGGTGTGTGCCTGTAGTCCCAGCTACTCGGGAAGCTGAGGCAGAAGGATTGCTGGAGCCCAGGAGTTTGAGGTTGCTGTGAGCTAGGCTGACGCCATGGCACTCTAGCCCGGGGAACAGAGCGAGACTCTGTTTCAAAAAAAAAAAAGGGCAAATGACCTAAACAGGTACCTCATCAAAGAAGACATACAGATGGTAAGTAAGCATATGAAAAGATGTTTAATAGTGTACGTCATTAGGAAATTGCAAACTAAAACAATGAGGTACAACTACTCACTTATTAGAATAGCCAAAATCTAAAACACTGATAGCACCAAATGCTGGTGAGGATGTGAAGCAACAGAAACTCTCATTCATTGCTGATGGAAATGCAAAATGATGCAGCCATTTTGAAAGACATTTTGGCAGTTTCTTATAAAACTAAGCATACTCTTGCCGTACAATTAAGTAATTGCACTCCTCGGTATTTACCCAAATGTATTGAAAACTTTTGTCTACACAAAAATCCGCACATGGATGTTTATGGTAGCTTTATGCATATTGCCAAAACCTGGAAGCAAAATATCCTTTAGTAGGTGAATAGATAAGTAAACTGCTACTTAGCCCTATAAAGAAATGAGCTATCAAATCATGAAAAGATATGGAGAAAACTTAAATGCATAATACTAAATGAAAGAAGCCAGTCTGAAAATTGGAATTATGTATATACTACATAATTCCAACTATGTAACATTTTGGTAAAGACAAAGCTATGGAGACAGTAAAAAGATCAGGAGTTGGGGAGAGGGAGGTTTGACTAGGCAGGGCCCCAAGGATTTTGGGGCAGTGAAAATATTCTGTATGGAATTACAATGGTGGATACATATCATACATTTGTCAAAAACCAGGCTGGGCATGGTGGATCCCAGCACTTTGGGAGGCCAAGGCAGAAGGATGGCTTGAGGCCAGGAATTTGAGACCAGCCTGGGCAACATAGGGAGTCCCTGTCTCTACCGGAGAAAAAAAAAAGGAAATTGGCTGGGCTCCTCAGCTACTTGGGAGGCTCAAGCTGGAGTATCGCTTGAGCCCAGGAGTTCAAGCCTGCAGTGAGCTATGATGACACCACTGCACTCTAGCCCGGGCAACAGAGTGAGACTCGTCTCAAACAAAACAAAGCAAAACACATAGAATGTACCCCAAGTTTGAAACTTGATGTAAACTAGGGACTTGAGTGATAATGATGTGCCAATGTAAGTTCATCAGTTATAACAAATATAACACTGTGGTGCTGAATGCCAATAAGGTAGTGTATGTGTGGGAACAGGGAATGTATGGGAACTCTCTGTACTTTCTGCTCAGTTTTGCCATGAACATAAAAATGGTCTAAGAAATAAAGTTTAATTTAAAAATTTATATATACTTGTTTTAAAAATTCAAACATTAGAGAATAGTATATAATGAAAATTAGGATAGTGTTAGCCTCCAGCTCATTTCCCAGAGTTTTTATGGCTTTTGTCACATATTTCTTTTCTCTCTTTTTTTTAGTTTTATTTTTTTAATCAGTTTCACATGTTTTACATTGACTTTAGTGTCATTTTGCCAAATTTTCTAAAATTTCTCAGCATTTTATTTGTATTTATTTATTTATTTGTTTGTTTAATAAATGGGGTCTCACTCTGTTGCCCAGGCTGGAGTAGAGTGGCATGATTATAGGTCTCTACAGCCTCAAACTCCTGAGCTCAAGCACTTGCCACCACACCTAGCCAATTTCCTTTTTTTTTTTTTTATCCCCAATAGGGATGGAGTCAAACTCCTGGCCTCAAGTAATCCTCCTGTTTCAGCCTCCCAAAGTGCAGGGATTACTGGAGTGAGCCACCTCACCCAGCCTGCATTTTAAATTACAAAGTTAATTTAAGAAGATTTAACCATTCTTACAGTACTGCATCTTTCTATCCAAGAACAAAAAAATAGTACTTCACTATATTTAGGCATTTATGGGCTTTTAAAGTTTTTTTCATGTAGATCTTGGAATTTCCTATTAAATTTATTCTAGCAACTTTTAAACTTTCTTTAATTAAAATATTTTGATTGAGAGAGATCTTACACACATAAGAAATATATATAAAGCAATCATATGGTGGAACAAATAAAGCTAAAGCCCATGTAACCACATTGCCAGCACTATAAAAATCCTACGTATGTATCTTGGTTCAACTACATTCTAATTTCATGCCCTGCTACCCCTTCTCCTCCCATCTACTTTCTGATTTTTATGTAATCATTTACTTTTCTCTGTAATTTTACCACCTCTATGTATGTATCTAAATAATATAGCTTTCTTTTGCTTATTTTTGAACTTTATATGAATGGAATCATACTGTATGTTATTTTCTTTTATCTTGCTTTTCCGCCCAATATTAAAATTAGTGTTATTACATATGGCTCCAGTTAGTTCATTTTCACCGCTGTATAGTATTCTGAAATCAATCACTGCCCGCGTTCTTCCCATTTGTGGCTTGTCTGGCAACTTTAGAGTGATTTTGATGAACACAAATTCCTAATTTTAATGTAATCAAATATTTTCTTTTATGGTTTGTATCTTATTTAAGAAATTATTCCTTACATAGAGGTTATACAGATTTTCTCATATTGTTTCTAAAAGATTTTTAATTGTGTTTTTCATTTTTAAGTCTTTAATGCACCTGAAATTGACTTCTGGTTTTTGTGTAAAGTGGAGATATGATTTCATTTTCCACCCAATACGGATGACCAGTTCTTCTAGTTCCATTAATTGAAAAATCTATAATTTCCTTCCTAGTCTTAATATCAGCTCTGATATAAATCCAGTTTTCACCTATGTGTGGGTGTATTTGGGAACTCACTCTTTATTCCATTTGACTTTTTGTGTAGTGTGAGTACCACACTGTCTTCTTCAGAAATCTCTTGGGTAACCTCAGCTTTTGTTCTTACATTCAAATTTTAGAATCAGCTTTTCTAGTTCCTTAATAAAAGCTATTGAGACTTCTCTTTTAAATGCAGCTTTCGTTTTGTTGGTGGTCTTAAAGTCTTCTGCTGTCTCATCATTGGGTCTTTCCCTCTTTTCAAAAAAACTCTCCAGCGATGTTTGTTTTTTACTCATTTTTGCTAGGGGCCTACCAAAACTGCCTAAGACAAGTGTGCAGTGTGGGAAAGAGGCACAGATGGAAGTGGTAAATAAAATAATGGGCAGGCCCCACATGGACTAAAATAAGTGTCGGATTCTGACTTAAAGCCTGCCTCCAGATGCAGCTGTACAATTGAAATACATCAACTCACTTGCCACTATAAAGCCTGCCACCAAATGCAACTTAACTGTTACTTGTCCCTTACTGATAGGGTTTTGATATGAGTCTGCAAGCAATTGATTTATTACGGTCTCTGTGCAGTCAAACCTGTCTGCTAATGATGATCTGTATTTGCAGCCACTCCCCAACACTAGCATCACCACCTCAGCTCCACCTCAGATCATCACGCATTAGATACTCATAGGGAGTGCGCAACCTAGATCTCTTGAATGTGCAGTTTACAGCAGAGTTTGTGCTCCTAGAAGAATATAATGCCACTGCTGATAGGACAGGAGGCAGAGCCCAGGCAGTGATGCAAGCAATGGGGAGCAGCTCTAAATACAGATGAATCTTTGCTCACTCTCCTGCCTGCTGCTCACCTCCTGCTGTGCTGCCTGGTTGCTAATAGGCACATCTGTCCAGGGCCCAGGGGTTGGGAACCACAGATGTGTATATAACTTCGGGGGATTGATTTTTTTCACTCAGCATAATTCCTGGAAGATTCATCCAAGTTGTTATGTGGGTCAATAGTTCATTCCTTTTCATAATTGAATAGTATTCTAGTATATGCTATGTGGTATGTACCACAGTGTGTATAACCCTTCACCTATTGAAGGACATCTGGGATGATTTCAATTTGCGGATATTATAAATAAAGTTTCTGTGAACATTTATGTACATGTTTTGTGTGAATCTAAGTTTTCGTTTTTCTAGGATAAATGCCTAGGTGTGTGATTGCTAGGTCCTATTATATGTTTAGTTTTTTAAGAAACTACCAAGCTGTTTCCCTGAGTCGCTGTACCATTCTGCATTCCCACTGGCAATATACGAGGGCTGTCCAGAAAGTATCCAGCCTTGTTATATTTTATTGTTATATTAATAATGGCTGGATACTTAATGGACAGCCCTAGTGTGAGTGATCTAGGTTCCTGGCATCCAGCATTTGGTGTTGTCACTATTTTTACTTTAGCCATTTGGATAGATGTGTAATGATATCTCATTGTGGTTTTAATTTGCATTTCTCTGATGGCTAATCATGTTGAACATCTTTCTATGTGCTCATTTGCCATTGTATATCTTCTTAGTAAAATGTCTGTTCATGTATTTTGCCCATTTTATAATTGGATTATTGTTTTTTGCTGTTAGGTTATGAGAATTAATTCTTTACATATTCTAGTCACTAATCGTTTGTTAGATATGTGGTTTACAAATATTTTCTCCCAGTCTATAGCATGTGTTTTCATTCTCTTCATGTAGGCTTTCACAGAGCAAAAGTTTTTGATTTTGATTAGGTCTTATTTACATAGATGGTGCTTTGGTATTGTCTAAAAACTCTTTGCCTAGACCTAGAGCCCAAAGATTTTCTCCTACTTTTTTTCCTGAAAGTTTTGTAGTTTTACATCTTTTTTATAAGTCTGTAGAATTCATTCTGAGTTAGTTTTGGTATAAAGTATGAGAGCTAGGTCTAGGTTCATATATTTACCTATGGCTATCCAATTGCTTCAGTACCATTTTTTTAATTACTATTTATTTTGATGCTCAAATTGACCCAGTTTGGGCCAGTGGGAACCCCTTTATGTGGGCTCCATTTCAAAGTAAATAGGCACTATTTTTTAAACAGGCACTATGTTTGTCTTACTGCTTTACTTTGGAACTTAATCTCCAAGTAAGATGCACCTACACTGTACTTATGTTAATATTGGGGATTAGAGCTTGAGTTCTGTGAGATTTCTTTAACTGTGGTAATGAAGGAGAGGGTCTCTTGCTCTAGAGTCCTTCATACTCTGTTGTTTTAATGCAACTTTTGAAATTTCCAAAGGTTGATCTTACTTATTTAGAAACTAAAAAGTGACTTTCTTAGCCTGGAAGAGGCAAGTCATTCTTCTCCTTATTCTTAGTATATAGGCCAAAAACTAGATTAAAATTTTCAAAAGGACAGTTGGCACTTTACCCAACAACCCAAAATATATATGTTCTGTTCTGTCATGCATGGAACATCCACCAAGATAGACCATATCTATCATATGGTCTATGAGTTGAGTCATAAAACAAACTTTAAAAAATTTAAAAGAATTGAAATCATCAAAATTATGCCCTTTGACCATAATGGGATTAAACCAGAAATCAATAACAAAAAGGTAACAGGAAAATTTCAAAACATTTAGAAATTAAACAGCACACATATAAAAAATGTATAGATCAAAGAAGAAATCTTAAGAGAAATTTAAAAATATATTGTACCAATTTAAAATGAAAACACAACATATCACACTGTATGAGGGAAGGGCACACCTCTAGCCCTGGCTTGGGCAAGGCAAAGTCATTACTTGTAACCAAAATGTTGGTATCCCCATAATATCTTGAAATAAAAATAAGTAAATAAATAAAAATAAAATTTAAATTGAAAAAAAGATCAGGACGTAGCTAAAGCAGTGCTTAGAGGGAAATTTATTTCACTAAATGTTTATATATTTAAAAAATAGAAAGGTCTTTAATCAATAATGTTAAACTCATATTTTATGACACTAAACAGAAATACAAACAAGCAGAAGGAAGAAAATAATAAAGATTAGAGCAGAAATCACTGAAATTGATAAAAGAAAAACAGAGAAAATTAAACTAAAAGATTTTTTTAAAGATCAATAAAATTGATAAGCCTCCAATTAGACTGATAAATGAGAGAAGAAGCATACTATGAATACCAGGAATGAAAGAGGGAATATCACTATAGATCCCACCATCATTAAAAGGATAATAAAGAGACTACTGCAAACAACTCAGGCATATAAAGTAGACAGTTTAGTTAGTGAACCATTCCTCCCCCCAAAACACTAACAAAACTCACCCGAGATTAAATAATCTGAACAGTCCTGTAACTATTATAGAAATTGAATTAATAATCTAAAATCTTCCAAAAAGTAATATCCTGCCCCAAATATTTTACTAGGAAATATCATCAAACATTTACAGAAGAAATAACACCAGTTCTATACAACTTCTTCCAGAAGATTGAAGGAAAGGAAACACTTTTCACCTCATAAGTAATACCCTGATACCAAAATCAAACTGCAAAAAAAGAAGACTATAGAATGATATCCCTCATCAACATAGACATAAAAATCCTCAGCAAAATGTTAGCAAATCAAACTCACAATATATAAAAATCCCACAACTAAGTGAGGTTTATTACAGGAATTCCAGGCTGGTTCAATATTTGAAAATCAATTAATATAATCCATCATAGTAGTAGTTCTAAGAAGAAAAACCACATGATGAAACCAATTGATGTAGAAAACACATTTGACAAAATTCAGCGCCTATTTATGATTTTTTAAAAACACACACACACACACACTGGGAATAGAAAAGAATTACCCCAACCTGACTAAAAGCTTCTACAAAAAGAAACTAGAGCTGACATCATACTTAGTGGTGAAAGACTGAATGCTTTCTTCCTAAGATCTGGAACAAGGCAAGGATTTCTGCTTTTACCACTTCTAGTTATATGGTACTGGTAGCCTTAGCTGGTGCAATAAGGCAAGAAAAGGAAATAAAAGGCATACAGATTGGAAAGGAAAAAATAAAATTGTCCCTATTTCATGATTATCTACATGGAAAATCTCAAGGAATGTACAAAAAAAAAAAACCCTCCTAGAACTAATAAGTGATTTTAATAAAGTCAGTGGATACAAATTCAACACAAATCAATTATATTTCTATATGCTATCAATAAACAATTAGAAACCTCAATTAAAAACAATACCATTTATAATTTCATCCCCCAAAATCAAATACTTAGGTATAAATCTAACAAAATATGTATAGGATCAGTGTGCTGAAAACTACATAATGCTTCTGAAAGAAGAACTTAAGTAGAAAGGTATATCACACTAAAGATGTCATTGCCTCCCCCAAACTGATGTATAGGTTTAACTTAATTCATATCAAAATTCCTGCATGGTGCTTTATAAATGTAGAAAGCTGCTTCTAAAATTTATATGAAAAGGAGAGGAACTTCATTAGCCAAAACAGTTTTCAAAAGGAAGAATATCATTGAAGGTATCATTGGAGGAACCAAACTATCTGATTTTAGGGTTTACTGTTTAACAATAGTAACCACAACAGTGTGGTATTGGTGGATAAATTGACATATAGATTAATGGAATAGAATACAGAGTCCTGAAATAGTCCAACACAATTACAGCAAACTGATTTTTTTTACAAAGGTACAAAAGCAGTTCAATGGAGGGAAGATAGTATTTTCAACAAATTATGCTGGAACAGCTGGACACTCAAAGGCCAAAAAAAAAAAAAGAGCTTTGACATAAACTTAATGTATCAGAATTAACTCAAAATGGATATAGATTTAAATTTAAAATGTAAAACTATAAAGCTTTTAGAAAAACATAAGTGGAAATCTTCATGACCTGAGGTTTAGGCAAAGTCTTCTTAGATATGACACCAAAAGTACAATCCATAAAAGAAAAAAAATGATAAATGGGCTTCCTTCATCAAAATTAAAAATTTTGCTCGATGAAAGACTCTTTTAAGAAAATGAAAAGACAAACTGGCAGAAAAGATTTATAAAATATCTGGCAAAAAAATTGGATCCAGAATATATTAAGGACACTCTAACCTTAATAGTAAGAAAACAAAGAGTGGCAATACCAAATGCTGGCAAGGAGTCAGATAAACTGGATCACTCGATCATTGTCCATGAGGAAATAAAATGGTACAGTCACTCTGGAAAATATTTGGCAGTTTCTTATGAAGTTAAACATAAACTTGATATGACCTGGCAACTGCATTCCTAGGCATATGTCCAAGAGAATTGAAAACACATGTTCACACAAAAACTTGTACACAAATGTTCATGGTATTGCTCGTAATAGCCAACAAGTGGAAGGAAATGTTGTTTCCAAGAACTATCTATTGACTGCTGAATGAATACAGAGTAGTGGTATCTCTATATAACAGAGCCATAAAAAGGAATGAAGTACTGATACATACTATAACACGGATGAACTTTGAAAACATTATGCTAAGTTAAAGAAGCCAGTCACAAAGGCCCACATAGTTGATGATTCCATTTATATGAAATGTCCAGAATAGGCAAATCCATAGACAGACATACAAATCAAATAGATGGAGATTGATATAAGAACTATAAGACTGATAATGCCTACTTAGCATCAGCTTCATGGATCCAAAGGCCCAATTTGGCTCCCTAAGTCTATAAATTAAACTTATTGCCCCTTACCCCCACCACCCCCACACCCCAACCTAACTTCCCTTACAAACTGCAAGGGCAGAACCAGCATGTTAACTTTATCCAAGGAAAAAGCAGACAGTGCATTTAGGGTAGGGTGCCTGAAACAGAGAAAGGGGGCTGAGCCATTCCTGATTTAGTCCTTGATTCTAGTTTTACCAAATAATTAAGCCGTTCCTTTTTCCTTGTGGAAAAGAGTAAGTGATAGGCAGAAAGAAGCCTGAAGTATCTCTATTATTTTCAGTCTTATTGAAGTTTCACATGTGAGGTGTGAAAAATTAACTTTCCCCCTCAAAATTATTTCATTCAATTCAGCTGATATTACTCGAACACTTTGCCATATGTCTGATCCTGTGTCAGTCACTGGCACTATAGTAGGCCCTAGGGGGAAGGATAAGTAGCTAACATTGGGCTGTTGTAAAGAAGCCTGGACCAGGACCTGTTGCCTTCAGTAGTATGGCCAACTTTGAAGGGCTCTCCACTAAAAACAAAACAAAACAACAACAACAAAAAAAAACCTAACTAGATCCTGACTGAAACTAATTTCTCCTGCTTCCTGGACTGACAGGAATTAAGAGAAATCTTCAAGGAGAAAAATTAAACCAAAAACTGTGAGCTGAAACTGGAGTGGTGAGCAGCAAATCCCGTTATTAACACCATAAGCAGGAGATAAGCCTTGGGCCAGCAGTTTGCTAGTATAAGGTTAATCTGAGACTTCCAATTTAAACAGAAGAAAAGTGTTCTGCTTTCTGACCTTGAGGTTTTTTTAGCTATAAAATGAGAACAATATTCACCTCACAGGGTTCTGAGGTATCTAGGTCTGAAAATATGGTTAATTAGAAGGCCTGATGGACTTACTGCCTAGGTTTACCCTGTAGATTTCAAATGTTAGGGAACCTTAGTAATCTGTATTTCTCCTCCCTCTGGCAATACAACTATTAAAATTAGAAAGATAATTTGTTATCTGTGAAAGCGTAATTAGAACAATATGTGATGGAAATGTAAATTACTTAATTAGGAGTTGGAGAACTGTGAGAGGACAATGACAAGACAGGATAAATTGATAATTATTATTAGATTAAATTTATTATCATTTGTTGAGTCCAAGTACCATATAGGTACCAAGGCTACAGGATACAAAAAGAGGTTATTATCAAATGGGTGAGAAGATAATCAAGTACTCTGCAAAATGCTCTGTGACATGTGCTAAAATAATATTATATACAGTGTGCTATGGAATCATCAAAAAGGGGAACAACTAACTCCAAGGTTTGGAGAGCAATGCAGTTGAATTCTACTTCAATCTATGAAACTCTCTTACCATATCTGTTAAAATATTCCTTAAGGGCCCAGTGTAAAATCAGGCAGATACCAGAGAGGAATCTACTTTTGAAAGATAGCTGCATAGGACAATATCCATGAGTTCAATGCTCTTTTAACTGACTGCATTCCCCAATCATTTGCAACTTGGGTGGCAGAAAGTTCAAATTTTGTAGGCTTGAAACGTCAGGGGACAGAGGTCAAGGCTGGCAGAACAGCAAGAAATAAGAGAAGAATTCCTAGAAACAAGAAAAACCACAGGAAGGGTGAACCCCAAAATCTGAATGTAATTTCTGCTTCCTGGACTAACAGCCGTTCAGGCATAGCCGAGAACCCACTCCCACAAGAGGCCAGGTTAAAACAGCAGCTGGAAACCATAAGAACAAAGATATGGGGGCGGGGAGGAAAAAACAAAGAACAAAGATACCAGCACCTATACTGTGCAAGGAAGACAAAGTTTGCAGTTTGAGTGCAGGCAAATTAAGTATCTACCAGAACAACAACAACAACAACCCCACAACAATTCATAGAGAAACACAATCAAACCCAGTGTCTAGGCATGCAAAGAAGCAGAGAAGTGTGACCCATATTTGGGGAGGATGGGGAGAGAGAAAGGGAAGTCAACAGAAACTGACTCTGAATGAGCCTGTGTTGGATTTAACTAAAACTTCAAAGCAACTATTATAAATATGTTCAATGAGTTAAAATATTTAACATGACAAGTGAATACATATTAATGGAATATCTCAGTAGAGAAATGAAAACTGTAAAAAATGGGAAGTCAAGAGTTGTACAGTAAATGAATTTTTAAAAAAACTAGGCCAGGCGCGGTGGCTCACGCTTGTAATCCTAGCTCTCTGGGAGGCCGAGGCGGGCAGATCGTTCTGAGCTCAGGAGTTTGAGACCAGCCTGAGCAAGAGCGAGACCTCGTCTCTACCAAAAATAGAAAGAAATTAACTGGACAGCTAAAAATATATATAGAAAAAAATTAGCCGGGCATGGTGGCGCATGCCTGTAGTCCCAGCTACTTGGGAGGCTGAGGCAGTAGGATCGCTTGAGCCCAGGAGTTTGAGGTTGCTGTGAGCTAGGCTGACGCCATGGCACTGGCCCCAGGCAAGAAAGTGAGACTCTGTCTCAAAAAAAAAAAAAAAAAAAAAAAACCTAAATGGAGGGAAGAAAAATGGCCTCCCAGCTCACTGCTCCCAGGGAAGGAGGTGAAGAGCATGGAAGGCTGCCTACACATAGATCACTCACTCCGAAAGCAGTGTTGTGAATTTGCAGAGAAGCAGCATGGGACGCTCAGCACAGGAAAAGAGGTGACGGGGAG